>NC_033669.1:70236440-70307447 GCF_000165445.2 Microcebus murinus
CACACACACACACACACACACACACACACAGCTTCCCTTCTGCTTCCCTTTCTGCCATGACTAGAAATAGCCTGAGGCCCTCACCAGATGCAGATGCCCAATCTTGAATTTTCCAGTCATCAGAACCATAAACCAAATAAACCTTTTTTTCTTGATAAATTACCCATACTTAGGTGTTCCTTTATAGCAACACAAAATGGACTAAGATGGACAGGTAGATAGAGATTTTTTTCATAATTGGCTCACACAACTATGGAGGCTAAGAAACCTCAAGATCTGCAGTCCACAAGCTGGAGACCCAGGAGTGCCAATGGTATAATTTCAATTAGAGTCCAAAGGCCTAAGAACAAGGAGAGCCAATGGTTTAAGTTTCAATCTGAGTCTGAAGGTCAGAGAACTAGGAGAGACAATGGTCTAAGTTCCAATCAGAAGGCCAACAGGCCAGAGACCAAAGAAGAGCTGATCTTTTAGTTTAAGTCTGTAGGTAGGAAAAGACTTATGTCCCAGCTCAATCAGGCAGGCAGGAGGAGTTTTCTCTCGTTTGGCCCTTTTGTTCTATTCAGGTCTTCAACTGATTGAGTGAGGCCCACTCACGTTAGGGAGTGCAATCTTTTTTACTCAGTCTATCAATTCAAATGTTAATCTCATCCAGGAACACTCTCATAGACACACCCAAAATAATGTTTGACCAAATGTCTGGGCACCCTATGGCCCAGTCAAGTTGGCACACAAAATTAACCTTCACTGCATTCTACACTTGTGTGTGTGTGTGTGTTTGAGATGAAGATTAAATGTTATATGTCATTTTAATATATTCTAATTATACCTAATAATGGAACAGTGCTCTATAGTTTATAAAACATTTCCATATATTATACATTATCTCATGCAGTCTTCATAGCAATCAATATTATGAGTGAGGAAAATTAGGCTGAAAAGGGTGGCATAACTTGCTCAAAGTAACATATCCAATAAGAAGTAGAGACTCAATCCCTATGATCTGACTCAGATCCAATTCTTTTTCCATCACACCATGGCTGCTTTCCTACTGCTATTTATTTGTTAAGCATTTTGACCTCCTTAAAGAAGAAAAGGCTGTTGCACGTGAAGTCTGGGGCAGCAGCTGTATCCCCAGCTGTTTGATGTGCCTCCACCAGGTTTGGCAACAGCTGTCTCAGCTTGACATCTCACTGGGTTCCTGTCAGAACCCCACCTTGGGGAATGACAAGTTTAATGAAGAAAAATACAACCTTCCACCTGAACTCCTAGCTTTGCAAATGCAACTGACATCTGACAGGCTTGGAGGCCCTCACTGCAGGGAATGGGGATGACCCCAGCCTCTCAGCTCATAGATTATATGTTTGGCAGCTTTTTCTGCAATTGGCTGGCAACATTTGTGCCTTCTCCGGATCTTACTCTCTAGCCCCAGTGCTAATTTAGATGCAATTCAAACAAACACTGAGTATTTCATATGCGCCAGCCACTGGGGATGTATAAAAAGATGAGTAACACATCATTTCTGCCTCGGGGGCACTCAAAGTCCTACAGAAGAGTTAGAAACTTTATATTGCCAGTATTTCTATGGAGACAATACCATTGCTATGGTATTCTCTTTTGAACAGAGAAACTCTAACGAGATTGCTCCAAAAATTAAATACCATGTTGGCTATATCCTTTGGCAGGAACAACAAATTCAAGTGCCAGCAAGAATCTCAGAAGGGCAAGAGCTGTAGAAGGGGCACTTTAAAATCAGTATTTCAGAACTAGAGCCTCATTTTCTATCTTAAAAAAATAAGGCAGTGATCCGCATGTCAAAGGCCACATGAAGGCATGTGGTGCATTAGGGAATGAACAAGCAGGGACACACATTTGGAGCACAGGGTACACAGAGGGAATGCGGGAAGTGAGATTCGACAGAACAGTGCCCCCCACAACAGAGTGAGACTGTCTCAAAAAAAAAAAAAAAAAAAAAAAAAGAAGGAAAAGTGGTTAAGAGGCTTCAATGTCATGCCAAAATCTTCCAAATGTGTTCTGAATGGAGTCATGGAACTATGGTCCCCAATCCCTAGGCTACAAACTAGTACCAGTCCTGCCCTGTTAGAAACCGGGCCACAGGCGAGCAGCAGGTGAGCAAGCAAAGCTTCATCTGTATTTATAGCTGCTCCCCATCACATGCATCACCGCATAAGCTCCGCCTCCTGTCAGATCAGAAGCAGCATTAGATTCTCACAGGAACGAGAACCCTACTGTAAACTGTGCACACAAGGATCTAGGCTGTGCTCTCCTTGTGAAAATCTAATGCCTGATGATTTGAGGTGGAGCTGAGGTAGTGACACTAGTGGCAGGGAGCGGCTACACATGCAGATTATCATTAGCAGAGAGGTTTCACTGCACAATAAGTGTAATGCACGTGAATCATCCTGAAACCATCCTCACCACACCCCAGTCCATGGAAAAATTGTCTTCCATGAAACCAGTCCTTGGTGCCTGCTCCCCTATGGGGACCACTGGCTTAGAAGATTTCTAACTTGAGCTGGGGTTAGCATGATCTCATATGTGATTTAGAAAAGTGATGCTACTGCTTAGCAGAGGAAACAGCACTTAGAGACTAGTCCAGAGGAATACTAGAACAGCCCAAATGAGAGGCGATGAGGGCCTGGACCAAGGAAGGGGAAATGGAAGCAGAGGAAGGATGGGAAAGATTATTCAGAAGTAGAATAGTCAGATTTTGGTCAAGGAGAGGTATAAGATATCTAGTTATGTAACACGGTACTAGGGAAGCTATGGAAGAGAACCAAGAAAAAGAGGTGGAGAAAGAGAAGATTTAAGGAGAAGCCGCTGAGTTTGATTTGGGCTGAACATGCTCAATGTGAAGCATATACAGACATCCAGGCAAAGACACTTGGTGGAAAGATAGAAAGTATAGTCCAGGAAAGTGGAACAGGCTCACAGATTAAGCCACAGGAGTGGAAGAGACTGCCCAGGAAGACAGCACAGAGAGAAGGAAAACAGGTGATGGATAAGGCCCTTCAGAATGCTCACATTTAAGAGCCATCAAAAACAGGAAACAGAGAGCAGTCACGAGAGATAAAAGGAGAACCCAGAGACAGCAACATTGGAGGAGGAGGAGGAGCGAGCAATAGTAGCAAATGCTGCAGGGAGATTGCAGAAGATGAGAACAATGATGAAACTTCTAAATTTCTCTGGAAATTAAAAGATCATTAGATTTAGCAGGGGAAAAAAATCCAGGAGGGGAATAGATGAAATAAGATTGGCAAAAATGGCAATTATTGTTGAGGCTGAATCATGGGTACAGAAGTGTTTATTATAATGTTATTTTTACTTGTGTGTATGTTTGAACATTTTTCCAAATATAAAGTTGAAATTCTAAAAACAAATTAAGACATAAAAAAATAAGTTCTCATTATCAGCTTCTAAAATCAGGGTTTTAGTTGAATAGCAAATGGGAAACACAGAAGAGGGGGCAGCTGGTATCAAGTGTTGTATTTTCGGCGTTGCCGGCAATGTGATGTGATGAACTGGGCCCAGTGCTTGTATCACTCAGTCAGTGTCACTACTGAGAACAGATGACATCAAATTAGGATGGTTCCATGAGGTCTTAATAAAGAGTATACATGGTGTAGAAACAGAGTGTAGAGAGAGCACAGGAATATTGCAATAACTCCGATGCTAGCGACAGTGGGATGTCACCACCCTTTCTCAAATGCTCTTGGTGGAAAACAGCCATAGCATCCACTTCTCGTGGGTGAGCGGGTCGACTGGCGGTCAGCTGGGCTCTGCTTCAAGCTGGTGTCCAGCTGGGCTTGGCTCCTCTTTGCCGAGGTTGGCTGCAGCTCTGGTCTGTTCCACACGTGTTCATTCTGGGGCCCAGACTGAAGAGGCAGCAGTTACCCAGGGGAAGCTCTTCTCGTGGAGATGACCGAGGCTCAAAAAATGCTTACAGAGACACGCGATGCTTCTTAAGGCTTGGGCTTTAAACTGGCACAGACAGTTGAGTCCACCCACATTCCAGGGACCAAAGCAAGTCATAAAGCTCCAAGCCCAAGGGCAGGGGTCAATATACCCCTCCTTTTATGGGAGTAACTACAAAGTCACACCCAAGCAAAGGGAACGGATGGTGGGAGGGGCCAATGATTCCATCTACAGCACACTCTAGAAGCAAGGGGAAGGAGCCCTTAGCAGAATCCAGAAAGAGTGGTGAGGAGAGGGACCCTCAAGAGAAGCTCTGACATTCCATCTGAAAGAGGCTGAGGAGGTCCGCAGGGAGGATGATGGGAGATACATGTCCTAACCTCCCTCAGTCTTCTGCTCACTCACTCACCCCAGCCACAAGCCAGAAAGCCAGACAGCAAAGGCGTCCTGTGATGGCACTCACACAGGCCGGGCTCCCAGAGCAGGTGGCAGTGTGAAGAACAGCAAGCGTGAGTCTGGAGGGACTAACAGAGGATATGGGCACAGCACTGGCCGGCCACTAGGCACAAACAACGAGAAGGTGGTGGGCAGACTAATGGCAGAGGCATGGTGGATGAACAAAACCCTCATCTCCCTCAGGTACCCCCCAAGAAAATCCGGAACTTGCCGGCTCAGAAGTTTTGGAAGGTCCTATATATAGGTGGCTTGCACGGCCCCAGTGGGCACCGGATCCAGGGGAAAGGCAGTGAATGTAGCAAGCCCTGAGAGAGTGGCTTTTCTTCCTGCAAGGAAGAGACACAGCTGGAGGTGGAAACAGGCAATTAAGGCTGATTGTCTGACTCAGCAATCAAATTAGGCTGTGGCACTAATGACAGTCAAGAGGAGGCAAGTTGCTGGTGGGAGCCAGAGCCGGCAATCAGTGATTGATGCTTGACAGGATCTGGGAGTAGGTCCTGTGTCCAAGGACTCTAGGAAGCCACCTCCCAAAAGGGAACCCTTTCCTTTTAATCTTTGTCCTTGGCTGTGTTTCTTGGAGACAAACTAATGTCAAATGAAGCCGATGTAATATTAATTGCCACGGTTAAAAAATAATAATAAATTTTTCGTTTATAAGCAAAGAATCCTTCCTGGGAGTGGGGGTAGGGGTGAAGATGAACCCCTCAAACTAAGTTCTAAGTTTTCTATGTCCAGAACCTAAAATCAGGGCTCACCTGCTTTATTAGGCCACCAAAAATTGAAGCAGCACCCCAAGCAGGCATCAGAAAGGCAGATGTTCTATTGCAGTTATCAAGAGCGTGGACTCAGCAAACTGCCAGAATCCACACCCTAGCTCAGCTGCTTGCCACTAACTGTGTGAGCTCAGGCAAGTTACCTAACTCTGTGTCCTTGATTTCCACATCTCTAAAATGGAGGTGAGAATACGGCCTAGAGTTGTTGTGAGTGTAATGAGTTAATAGATGTGAGCACTTACTAGGGCGTTTACCACACAGTTAATGATATTTGAAGGTTAGCTCTTATTGTTATTATATTGGCCCCACCCTGCAGACTCAGGGACAATCCCCTGCCCCCCAGCCAGGAAGCATCCCTACCTTCTGCCAGTGCACCCCATGCCATAGGTGGGAGCCTGGTGACAGAGCATTCCAGCCCTCTACCTGAGCCTAGCTTTCCCGTGATTTGAGTGCAGCGCTGAGTACCACTGAGATAGGATTGCTCTCATCACCTGGGGCTGGAACCCAGGGGAAATTTCTTTGCTGGGTGATCTGACCACCCCATCCAGCACTGACTAAGGTTGAAGAGAAAGATTAAAGGGTGGTTAAAGAGGTGGCAGTAGCAGGAGATCAGCATTTTAATGAAAGGCATGGCAAACCCATTAGGGTGACTTTGTTCAGGGATTGACAAAGGCAGTTTGGCCCCTCAGCACTGTTACAGCCTTGCCAGGTTCATGGCCTCCTGCTCAAGAGGAAGCTGATGCACTGAGACAGCAGGCAGGGTTACAGCAGAGAAAAAGGTTAATATCACAGATGCCATGCGAGGAGACAGGAGGAAGTTCTCAAATCCGTCTCCCCAAGAATTTGGGAGAAAGGGATTGCAAAGATAATTTGGCAGGCAAAGGGCTAGGCAATTGAGTCTGCTGATTGGCTGGGTTTGGGGTGGGACAATATGGGGGTAGGAATTGTCTTCTTGTGCTGAGTCAGCTCCTGGGTAGCGGTCACAAGACTAGTTGAGTCAGTTTCTTGGTATGGGCCACTGGTCTGGGTGGGTCGGCCAGTCTACCCAAATGCAGGGCCTAGAAGACATCTCAAAAACTAGCCTTAGGTTTCACAAGGAAGTAATTAAGAAAGTTAAGAATCTTTATAACCATCAGCTATGTGACTTCCAAGTAGCAATTCTAGGAAAGCAAGCTAGGTGACAATGGCTGGTTATATATATTTTAACTGTCCCTATACCTTTGCCGAGTTCAGGCCCCTACCACAGTTCCCTCCTTGTGGGCCTTTCTTAATTTTATAGATGGCAGTTTTAGCATAGTGCTTCTGAGTTGTTGAGTCCCCCGGTGTCCCTGAAGCTTTCTGCACCTGTTTTTTTCACGGGGTGGGCTCTCTCCTCCTTCACCTCCCTGTCTTTTCTTTTTCTCGCCTTTCTTTCTCCTTCTTCACTTTTCCTCTATCCCCTGTCCCTCAGCTCCGTCTCTCTTTTTAATAACCTGCTTGATGTTGGTTTTCACATGTGTTTGGCCCTTGGTTGCCTGTGGATCCATAGTTCTCAGTATTGTACCTACACATTATTTTGCCTTTCAATGAGGACACCTGGGATCTAGTTCACAGGCTCCATCACTAATCCACTGCATAATGGTCAGCAATAATAATTGCAAGCACACGTTAGAGATAAGGTGCCTCACTCTTCTGAGTGCTGTATGTATAAAATTAACTCACTTTGTCGGGGCAACCCAAGCACTAGGGTCTTTTATTTTCACTGTCTTCACCTGTGGTAAACTAGATTGCTATTTCTAACTATTTTGGGTTCCCTCCTTCAGTACTCCTGCCAGTTGGAGGTTTAAACATCTGTTCCCTGTTTAACTAAGGAGGGACCATATGACTTCTCCAGGCAATAAAGGCCATAAAGTGTCATGGGACACTTCCAGGAAGAAGCTTTAAAAAACAGTGTGTGCTTTGCCTTGTTCTCTTTTCACTGTGCCGTGATGACTGGCAGTGTCCCAGCCAGTGTCATCTGAGGATGAGGAAGGTTTGGTGTAGAGCAGGCGTCCTCAAACTGCGGCCCGTGGACCACATGCCGCCCGCCTAGGACATTTATCTGGCCGGCCGGGTGTTTTTGCTGCAGCTGCCTGTCCTGCTTAGCAGCCGACTCATCCTGGGCCCACAGTGCACACTCTCCAACGGTCTGAGGGACAGTGAACTGGCTCCCTGTTTAAAAAGTTTGAGGACTCCTGGCGTAGAGCCCTGGCCAACTCGGGAAGGACAAGAAATGTGAACAAGGGGGAAACATTTGATGTTATCTCTCATTGAGATTTTTGGAGTCATTTGTTACTGTGGCATAACCTCGCTCATCCTGACTGATAAATCCGTTTTTCAGGCAAGGAGATGGAAGCACACTCAGAGTGTGTCTGGCAGTCTGGCTCCAGAGTCTGAGCTCCTAACCACTACTCTATATTACCTCTATGAACCTTGATTCCTGCTTTATGAAGTGAGGTTGTCTGTTTCTAGTTGAAAGCAACCAATATTATATTCCTTTCAATCCTGTCCATCTAATCCTTCCGTTGCCTAATTTTAAATATGTTAGCCATGTGTATTTTACAGTCAATGCTAGTTTGGCTCAAGGGAACTGGGGTGTTCCCAGCTGCCTACAGATGTTCCCACCATGTTTATGACCAGAGAACTCTATGATCCATGTTCCCAGCTCAGGATACCCTGAGGAAAGAATTCCCAAACCTCTACTTCTCCCCACCAGGCCTCCTACCTTCAATGTTTTGGGAGAGATGATAATAATTGCTGTCATTATCAAGTATCTGCTATGCTCTAACAACTCTACAAAAATTATTTCTAATTCTTAAACTTGCACCACAAAGCAGGTATTATTTCCATCCTTCCTGATAAGGAAACTGAGGCCCGCTAACACTGAATAATGTGTTTAAGGTCACACACCTAGTACACAGTCTCCTGATGCCATTTCAGAGCCATCTGATGCTAAAGCCTGTGTTCTTTCCACCAGGCTGCTTGTGGAAGGAAGCGTTGCTCCAGCTGGTCTTCTGGTACATTCTCTCTTATTATTTGTGACCTTGGAGGTATTTGAATCTTTCAATATGTTCTATGCTAAATAAAATTTTAAATGCTCCAGAGGACACAAAGAAGGGGCTTCTGTGGAAGGAAGCAGAGGGGCAGTGAGCTGAATCTAGGCAAATTCCTAGGAAAACCTAATGTAACAGAAAAACAGAGAGGCTTTAGAAATAAGTGACACAGACTAAGCAGTATGAAGATTTGTATTTAAATAATAAGGCCCAGTGTAATAATAAGCACAGTGATAAGGAGACTGATTCAAGGCTTTCTTTGGAGCTCTCATTCAAACATTAATGAAGCAAACCTCCAAGGGAGACATCCCCATTAGCCCTATTTTCCAGATGGTCAGACCAGGACCCCAAAGTCCAATCCTATCCCTGGTACTCATCTTGGAACACAGTTATGCCTGTTGAGAAGCTAAGCACCAAATAACACTGGTAGCAATAACTGCCTGACTTTTATAACAGGCCTACGTTTTAGGACTTCTTGGCTGCCACCATAGTATAATGAGTCCATTGATCACTGCTGTGTTTCAATAAATATTTTTTTCCTGATTATGAGCCAATTTATAATCTAAAGCCAGACGTTGTCAGGCCTGGGATCTTTTATTAAAAAAAATGTTTCATCACAATTGTTATTATTTGGTATTGCCATCTGGCTCTCATTTTTAAAAATAAAAGGCTTTCTTGTGCTTCTGGAAACTACTTCTTTCGGGATACTGTGTCCTCAAGACACCCCCTCACAGCATGGTCTCACAAATAGCAAGTCATCCGTGTAGCCTTCTCAAAACGCTTTCTCTTCGTGATCCCATTTTGAACAACCCCCCCAAATCATAATACCCCCTCGTTCACGCAGCTCCCATTTATAGAGCTCCTGTAATATGCTGTGCCTAATGCCAGCTGCTACGGAGAATGCAAGGCTGTACGATGCACAGCCCAGCCATCAGCACTCAGTCTAAAGGGCATTCAATAAAAATTAGTACTGTTACATGATGGTAGCATTTGGAGCCATGTAGGATATTTTGCTTTCTAGAGGGAAATCAAGGTTCCATCCACCCTGCCAGGCCTCATTCTACCCCACTGTCAGGGAAAAGGATGCTGAGGTGAGTTGATCAGGCTGAGTACTCCTTGGACCACCATGCCAGGAAGTGGTGCTTTTGGTGTGAGAAGAAAAGAAGCTAAAGTTCTAAGGCCCCCTGGAGCTCCCTCTCTGGCCTATCTCTGATATCTCTTTTGCTGTTGTCTCTTCAAAATCTTCTCTTTCTCCCTAGACTAGCTGAGTAAGAAAGGCCTGAGGCTACCTTCTATTTCCTTGAGTGGAACCAAGGAGAAGGCCACTAGGTCTACATAGGCTGGCAAAATGCTTTCTTGTAGTTCCACAGAAGGTAACAGCACTGGGGTATGAGATATTAAGAAGAATTATCCAAAAGAGAGTAAGTTCAAGAGAGTGTTACCTGTCCTTTTAATGTCCTATTGAACCATTGTTTGAAAGGCCTATTCAAGAATTATTTAATATCCAATGAGAAGATACCATCTATGTGTATGCTATTTGCTATTAATGAAGGCTCAAACTTGGTGACATTGCATGTCAACTTGTAGATTTGGGACTGGTAGAGAAGTAAATGATTTCTGACAAGTAGATAATCCCAAAGGTTATGGTTTTATTGCCCTATAGGAAACTAACAAGTTTACTATCTTGCCCAGTGATCTTATCCTGATATTCCTTTTTAAAATTGCCTGCAAATTTCCCATTCTTCATATACTCTTTGAGTCAGCTTTACCATCTGTGATGTTCAATTTTATGTGTCAAAATGCTAGGTCATGGTGCCCAAATAGTTGGGCAAATATTATTATGGATGTTTCTGTGAGGTTCTTTTCAGATAAAATTAACATTTAAATTGGCGGACTTTGAGTAAAACAGATTGCCCTCCATGCTATGGGTGGGCCTCATCCAATCAGTTGAAGAGCTAAATAAAACAAAGGCTGGCCTCCTCTGAGCAAGAGGGAATTCTGCCAGGAGAGATCCTTTAGACTTGAACTGTAACATCAGCTCTTCTCTGGGTCTCCAGTCTGCCAGCCTATCCTGCAGAGTTTGGAATTGCCAGCCTCCGTAATCGCCTGGGCCAATTCCTTAAAATAAATCTTTCTCTCCACACACACACACACACACACACACACACACACACACATCCTAGTGATTCATCTTAGTGATTTATGTAGAGAACTCTAATATACCATCTTACTGGTTCCCTTAGTAATTAAAGAGTTAAGTAGCATCTTTAACATGTGTTTATTCTACAGTTTTAAGAGTCATATTTTCATTTCACTTTTGAAATTTATAATTTAACAAAGGCCAGAGATTGATCCAGTGATAAGGAGGGTTCCTTTGCCTGGCCTTGTCCTCTGGCATTTATCTTCCTTGGGAACCTTAAAGCGGGGACTGAGGCAGAAAGGGATCCCAGTGTATGAGATCTTAGGTCCTGGCCAAATACCAATTCCATGTCACCTCATCTAAGCAATAAATTATACAAAGCAGAAATTAAAATAAAATGATATATGACAAAATAAAATATTAATAGCATTTGGATTATAACCCAAAATATAGAATAAACATCCATACATTCATACTGATAGAAATAAGTGATTGAATAAATAAATAAATAGGGAGAAGAGACAAATCTCCTGTGCAGAAGAATTTCAAATAATTTATGTATAAGAGAACTCTCAACTCCTTAAGTACATAATAACTATCTTCCAAATAGTATAATATGAAAAGAGGGAAGAAAGAGTAACTTTATAGTGGAGAAACTTGACAAACACTAACTCAGCCAGATGATCAAGTTCAACATCAACAGCAATGATGTGTACTCTTGATATGATGTAATGAAAATGGCATTTTTAACTGGTTTTCCTCCCAAAGATACACAAACCCAGTTTAATCATAAGAAAAACATTAGGCAAATCCCAATAGAGAGACGGTCTACAAAATACTTGACACCCCCCCCCCCAGTGCTCCTCAAAAACTCTTAAGGTCATCAAAAACTAGGAAAGTCCTCTCTAGAGGAGCCCAAGGAGACACACCCACTCAACCTAAGGTGTTATCCTGAACGAGATCATAGGACAGAAAAAAGGACATTAGGGGAAAACTGATGAAATCTTAATTAAGTATGGACTCTCATCAACAATAATGTCTCACTATGGGTTTATTAATTGTGACAAATGCAACATCCTAATGGCAGGTGTTAATAACAGGAGACACTGGATGAGGGGTATATGAAAATTCTCTGTACTCTCTTCATATTCTTTCTGTAAATCTAAAACTGTTCTAAAATAAAAAGTTTATTTAAAAATAAATAACAATAACACCATTTACCAATTTAAAAAAAATCAAATTAACCTGATTCAAACCCCAATTCCACAGTTTATTGACTATAATCTTAGACAAGTCATTTCATCTTTCTAAGCTTCATCCATAAAATGATGCTATTGTTACCTGTCCCACCAGATTGTCATGAAGACGACATACAAAAGCCTCTCGTTCCCTCTGGCTTGACTTTAGGGCTGTTTAAAAGCAGTCAATCTTATCGAAGAATGCTACAAAAAAGAAGAGTTTTCTAAATGAAGAAAATTTAATTTTTAATAAAAAAAAGAATAAAATTTATATTTAAAATTTTTAAAAAGCAGTCAAATGAAACTGGGGAGAAAAACATTCTATTTTACCTGGAAAAATATCTCCTGTGCCCCTTCTTGAAACATTCTTGGGCAGTGCCAGGGACAGGGCCCCTCCAGCACAAGGCTGCATAAATGTAACTTTAACAATTCCCAAAACACAGCTCTTAGTGCCTTTCCTGTCTCTGAGGTTCCTAGCCTACTAAGAAGGAAGGGTGCAAAGATGCACTTGAGCTTGCCTGGGCTTACGGGGAAGAGTAAAGCCAAAATAATGGGGTGTGGGTGGGGTCTGTCCTCACTTAGAATGATCCTGAGGGACACTTTGAGGGGTGATCTGCTCAGGAGATGGAGCCAAGCCTCTTCCCCAGGAGCTTCTGTTTGGATGAGACAGTCAGACAGCAAACAGGGGGCCTGGAGTTAGCAGGGGTTAGTTAGGCTGCTGGGCAGAGCTGGGCTGCTCTCTGGTCTTCCTCTCTGGACCATGGACTAGGCAACAGGAGGATGTCAGTCTTTGATAAGCTCCTCCTCCTAAGCGGTCCCCTTTTTCTCATCCTGTTACTGTTCCTGTTGTGTTGCTGTGTGCAATAGATTTCTCACTGCACATTTTAGGGGGCCTTGGATGTGCCGGAACTGTTCAGTTGGACCTGCTTTACTCTAAAGAGGAGGGACTCCTACGCTAAGTTAAGATCGATACTTCCAGTTTCATGAATCAGGGTTCAGACAACCAGATCCTTCCTCAGAAAAGAACTTGTACTCACAAATGCCTGTTTTAACAGAGATCCACACCAGAGGGCAGTATAGGTGCTCTGGTCTCGGGACGCCCTTTTTCCTAGAGCATACATACAGCTGAGTAATGGGTCTTCGCCCTTGTTTTCGTAAGCAATGGAAGAGGAAGGTGGGTGCATTCATTTCTATTGCAGCGTAACAAATTACCACAAGCTACGTGACTCAAAACAACACCTATTTGTTAACTCCCGGTTTTGCAGGTCAGAAGTTCAATGCTTTCACAGTCATATATAGGAGACCACAGTGGGCGTGGCCGCCTGGGAGGGGTGATCCAGGAAACTAGGACATTTCACACTGGAACCATAAACTTGGCTAGCCAGCTTACTATTGCTACAGCCACTTCAGTCAAAGAAAAGAAAAGGACAGCATTTGGAGTGCTTTTGAAGAGCGTGAGAGAGCAGCTGAATTGGGGTTTTGCTGGGTTTACAGACTTTCCTGAGTGTTCCTGAAATCCGAATTCAGATCAAAATTTCATTTCCTATGACAGGCTAGCTTGGGACCATGTTGGATTCATCAGCACACTGAAATTTTTCCAAGTCTCAAAAAAAACTCCTGACTCTAGAACTTTTCTTCTGTGGTCTGGACTCCTTTGAGGCTGTTCTTAAACTATTCCTTTTGCTGGAAGAAAACGAACCTCTCAGGGCTTCAAAATGCAAAAGCAGCAGCCAAAACCCTCTCTTCACTTTCCATTGCTGTTGCAATAGACTTACAGGCTTCACTGAGACTTAAAAAAAGACACCCAAGCAGAATTGGGGTTAGTTTTAACGATACCAGCCTACAAAACAGAACGTGAAGCCTGCCTGCTTCTTCTTACTTTCTCTAAGATGCTGCATTTTCAGTTTTAAAGAATAGAAGCAGCTAAAGGCAGGTCTGTGTTCTCTTTTAGTTGCAGGCATTTTTTACAACCAATCATTAACCAGTTAGGAAGCCTTACTTCTTGCATACTTGACCTTTAAGATTGATGTGGTTCTGCTGCTCAAATTTGGTAAAGAATCACGTACATTTAACCATTGAACCATTATGCCTGGTTCCAGGATGTCAGAAGAGGCCAGAGACTGCTACTGACTCTGGCATCCAAGAACCAAGCAGTCGCGAGAAGAGGAGAGTGAATGGGCTCTTCAAAGAGAAATAGCAAATGCTCCTCTTTCTGCCTCTCTTGGTAATAGTCCCACTTAAAGGATACGGTTGTTAATCTACAACAGGAAGGAGATGCTAAATCTGGTGGAGAGTAAAGAAGATATTACAGTGAGGAAAAAGGAATTAACCTATAAAAACTTTGTGGGGAAAGGCTTATTACCTTGAGTTGGCTTTGAGACATTTCATTGCCTATTTCTACGCCTCCAGCTGGCTTTGCATGGACAATAAACTCTCCAAAGATACTCAGTGTAAAATTGTTGTTTGTCTTCATTAATTTACCCTGGTGACCCTGGGTGGGACATTACTCCACAGGGAGAGGTAGAGTCCCAGGACAGCCACCTAGCCACTCGCTGAATTATCAACTGCCAAATAGTCACAAATAGCTGCTTACCCACTGCTTCCTTTTTGGCAGCCTGCCCTGTGGTTATGGTTGCCCCCTACTTCCCCAGCGAGCCTGACTTTGTCTTTCTCACTTTTATCAGTGTATTTCCATTCAGCAACCAAGCTGTCCTAGACCAACTGCGCTGTCTAGTCCATATGTCTGGCACATAGCAGGCACTTAAAATTCATTAACTGAATCCAACACTTCCTCCTTTACTTCCAAATTAACATTTTCTCTCAGCTGGATGGGACTTAGACCTTCCTTAATCTAGATGCTGTTTTCTCTGACTGTATGCCAGCATTAGCCATATGACTATGGAAGACAAACTATCCTTTCTTTCAGAAACATTGCCCCTCCTAGATGTCACCCAGGTATCACAGATCCTAGGCATTTATGTTTTTAAACCCACCTTGCAAATAGTTGTACATTAGGTTGTGGCTCCTTGGTTCTAAATGGTTTATTTCGGCCCTTTCTCACAAGTAGATTGTCAAAGCATACGGTTGTTTTCTTTACTGACAACACGACCTCTCTCCTGCAGGTTGACACCAGAGAAAACACTTTACACTTTCAAGTGTCCAATCTGTATCCACGTTCCAGCTGCAGAAAATAATATTTGTGAAGAATTGCCTAAAGGATGTGTAGTCCACCCATTCCTCTGAGCCATCAAAATGTTATCTTTGGATCAAGTCAACCCATCAGAGAAAATTGATTCGGCTTCTGCTAGTTGTGTCTGATGTTTTGACATTAACCTACCTGCAAGGAGGGAGATCATTTTTAAGAGGCCATAAAAAAATTTTGTTTGGGAGCCTTTTACAGACATGTTGTCAAAGGCTGTCACAGAGTATTTTCTTGAGGATTACACAGAAGTTTGTCTCCATTCTCAGTTCTAGGAATTTGATTTTACCTTATGTACACAGTGAATGAGGCCTCTTTGAATGCATTGCCAGGAAGCTCAATGTTAAATTGGTGGCCCACCTTTAATACACGTACAGGACCTTAAAGTTTTGTGTGCTGACCTTTGACCTCACCTCTGGCTTTATTGTAGTTTTGCTGCTGTTTGCTACTTTATTATAATCTGGCTGCCCTTATTTTTTCTATTTGCTCAGATTTCCTCACTTAATTTTTCTACTCTATTGTGCTTAATATATTTTAGTAAGCTGCCACAAATCCTTTGGAGAGAAAGGCAGACAAAAATATTTTGTGATTTTTATTACTCCAAGGATCCATGTAGATCAAAATGATGTTACATTCAAGTTACATTGTGCAATAACCAAGGGTGGCTAAAAAGAAATTCCATTTTTTACCTCCCATTTTTGAAAACTTTGAAGTAAATTCACATATGTAGTATAAAGCACCATTTACTAAAATTCCATTTCCTCATCAATCTACTTTTCTTAGCTTCCTCTGGTATTTTTTTCTTCCCATATCCCATAAGACTCATCCAAGACTCCATTTCCAGCAGATGTTTTCTCCCTCTTCCTACTGTCTTTGTTCCATTTATTTATTATGTGACCTCTCTTCATCAAGCAAGATTCCCTCCCTTTTTGAAGAAGAGGAGAAATGAGAAAATGTGGCTGGCTACTGGAGGATTTCTTTTGGCTGGGGGAAGAAAGTAAGTAAAATTACTAATCCTAGATTAATAATTTATCTCATTACATATAAATAATTGCTTCCTGTTTTTTAAAAATTTTATCAGTCACTAAAGCTTTATTAGGTTTTATTTAATAAGGTCTCATACCAAAAACTCAGTACCTCTGGACACATGAGACCCTGAATACTTAGATAGGAGAGAGAAGAAAGAAGAAAAGATACAATATACAGAAAAAAAAAGTGAGACTATACTGAGAAATAATCCCAAAGTAGGAAAATGCCATGTACAAGAAAACATTCTTGGCATTCTTGCATTTCGAAATTAGAATAATCTAAATGTCCAATGTTAGAGAAATGATTATGCAAACTACAATCTATTCATGAAATGGCATATTATTCATCAATTAAGTGTTTATTTTGAAGAATGTATTACAGCAAAAAAAGCGTATGTAATAAGTGAAGAAAAGTAAATTATATTATGCTGTAATACAAAATTGTGTAATTGTACTTACCAATTTGTGCCACCATTAGACAGAGGGAAGAGTAGGGGTGGGATGGGGTTAGAAAGTCAGGACAAGATAGAACCCTGACATTCATGGAATGTTCCAGGAAGGGGTGCTGTAGGTGCTAGAGTGGTCTCCACTCTAGCTCCACTCTAGCTAGTGCATGTGGGTTTTTAGAAAGATTTCTCCAGACCACAATTAGGATGGAAAGAAGTTTACTTACTTTTTCCTAGGTGGAAAAAACACCAACACAAAAGGGTGTGTTGGCATAGAAGGCTAGTTACTCAGACCTTTTATTTAGGAACTGTAAAAAAAAGGGGGTGAAAGATGATTTATGGCTATAGCCAAATTAACAGGGTACTATGAACTTCTCTCCTTAGCAGAAGTGGCTGTCAGGGATCTTGTTGGAGATCTTGCCCTTGAGATAGGATTTGGGGCAGGATCTGAAGCCTGAAGTCTGTCCCCTCTGCTGTCACCCAGGAGCTTCTCAGGAACTTGTGGAGGCTGTAAAAGCAGATTCTAAAAGAGGCAGTCTTAGTCCACCGGTCTATCGATCATAAAAGAAAAAATTTACATTTCCTTTCTGACTGTTGGGCTCCTTTTAGATGTTGTGAAAACAGAGCTCTGCAGAGTGCCTGTCAGCTAAAGAGAGAGAGAAGAGAGAGCAGAGAGCTTATTTTTTTTCCTGTTACTTTGCTAGCAAGTCCAGCCCTCCTTTCTGTAGGGATGAGGGGAAACTTGCCCTTTTCCCCAAGAGTTCGCTGAAAGATCAACTCACAATTAAGGCAGATTAACAAGAGAAAGGTTTATTTACCAATACCATGTGCGTGGGGAGAATCACAAGAGTGATTACCCAATATCCCAGTGAAGTTCAGATGTGTTTATACACACCTTTTGCAGGGTAAGGGGGAAAATAAGGAGTATAGGTAATTTTGTTTAAGCGCAATGAAAGATTGTTAGGGAGGATGAATAGATGGGGAAAACAGATTGACTTGTATAACCTGAGAGACAGGTATTATGTTTTAAATGATTTGGGCCAGATCTGGTTACATTCTTGTTGTTCTTTCCTGCAATACATTGAGAAATCAGGCAGAGGAAGGGAAGTCAATTGCCCCTTTTGATCTTTTGATCAGGTCAGTATGGTTTAGGCAGATAGAGGGAAAGCCCCTTCGGAGACTTTTTTTACTCTCAAATGGCCTTTAATTCAAAATGTTCTTTATATAAATATATATATGTTCATATTTTTGGGTGAAATTTCTTGAGCTCCTTAATTTCCCATCTGGAACTTTCCCAGAAGTTTTACATATTAAAATTCAAGTGGGTAGTTGCAGAGAGAGAGATCAGGTTAGTAGTAAAATAACAAGAGATTTGAAACGGGAGACAAGAACATAGATTAAAATGAGAATAAATAAGTAGAAAAGAACAGATCTAAGTATATTTTCCCACACCCCATTTAACCAGTTTCCTATTTTGGGGACTTGGTCATTATTAATTTGATGGAAAATATTTATCTTGTCTTTTAAGAGGTATAGCTCATAGTCTTTATTTGTCCTGTGTGGTTTTATGTAGAAACAATATATATATATATTTATATATTTTTTTGTCAATAATCACTCAAGTTTCTCCCTGTAGGGCTGTCAAGGCATCTAGAATGTAGCAGTTTTTAAATATAATAAAGGTTAGGCTGTTGACTTTTAACTGAAGTGTTTTAAATGTTTGTGTAGTGATATTGAACTCTTGTTTTATTACTATGGATAGATTTAAAACTGTCTTTTTAATTTTATGAGTTTTAAATGTCGGGCAAAGAGTCTTGAGCACCAGAAAGAACTTAGAATTGTGACATATAAGTGGTTTTTTTAATAATATCACGTCTAGTATGTTTGTTTGGTATCACTTTATGAATGAAAGAGATCAAGTTTGCAATTTGGCTGGCACTTAAGAGTGCAGTATCTGGTTGTAGAAAGTGTCAGATAACCAAGTCAACAGTGTCTCGACCATCTAGGTGGGAACCACTTGTGTATTTTATTGCCACACATAATAAAGACCAGTGTAATTCATAGATAGGGTCAGGTTGGAACCTGTAACTTCCCAGTTTGGAGTTTGTTGTGTCTTTTTTTATTTTTTCCATTGGCATTTTCATATCCCTAGTGTCCATGTGTTCTTGCCAGTCTATGGGAACAGACCAGGTTGTGAAATATTTGATATTAAAGGCCTCTGGTCTAATTTTGGCAGTTACATGACTTGGTTTTGTCACTTACCCAAGTCAGTCCAGATTTTTGTTCTGTCCACATGTAATCTTTAGTGTCCGGCAACTTAACAATGAGAGTAAGTGAATTACCCCAAGTTGTTCAGGCTTCGCTTGTGAGCCATTTGTAACATCTGGTGATTTGACAAGTGTTGACATTATAAGGGTCAGTGTCAGTAGCCTCTAAGAATGTAAGAATGTCATCTGTGGAATTAAGCTGTAGAGTCTGATTTTAATATTGTCCTTGCATGTCACTAAGAAAAGATTTTGTATTGTTGCTGCCCAACCAGGTTGATTTGCCCACTGCCCAAGAGGAAGCCAATACACTGAGACAGCAGGGTTTATGGCAGAGAAAGAGTTTATTCTGCATAGCACTAAGCAAGGAAACAGGAGAAATTTCTCAAATCTGCCCCCCCAAGAATTTGGGAGACAGGGTTTTTACAGACAGTTTGGCATAGGCAATTGAGTCTGCTAATTGGCTATGTTTGGGGGGAACCAAAGGGTTCTAGAAATTGTCTTCTTTGCTGACAAGGTTCTTCAGTGGAGGTCACAAGACCAGTTGAGTCAGTTCCTTGTTATGGGCCACTGGTGTGGGGGGTCAGCTGTTCCACTGGAATTCCAAGACCTGGAAGATATCTCAGAAACTACCTCTAGGTTTCAAAAAGATAATGTTATCTATGGAGAAAGCTAAGAATCGTTATGACCACCAGCTATGTGGCTCCAGAGTGGCAATTATAGAGAAGCAAACAGGGGGACTAATTATGATCATTATTTTTAGGTAGGCCTGTGCCTTAATTTTAGCCAGGCCCTTACCATAGTTCTTGCCTTTCACCCCTTTATTATTGTGTAAAGGGTGATTAGTATCATCTCTGTTTTTAATGTCAAGAGGAAAATTTCTTTCTAGTGACTTTACCTGAGTAAAAGATAGTTTTTGAACTTTTAGAGGTTTTTCTTGTGTCTAGTTGACTCATTAACAGGAGAAGTAGCATGATATTTTTTTTCTGGTTGTGGATGTCATATCTTGTCTTACATTTATCTTTCAGACTATTTTTAACAGGCACTCACATTAACAGAAACAAAATGAGTGTAGTTCCCTTTGTATGGTCTAGGTGTTGGCATAATCAGCAATTAGATTGATTAGTTAGTGTGGCCAGGGTTTGAATGACCAGTGTAAAGGGATGTCGGGTCTGTGTCTGACCTGCTGGAAAAACAGTAAGGGTTAGTGAGAGTGAGGCATAGTTTGAAAGAGTCATAGTGGAAGATTAAAGGGAGAATGGGATGGGTTGAGGTGATCTCCACTCAGCTTCCAAAGTACAGTCCTTGAAGGGGGAGACTTAAAAGATGAAGTGTTTAAAAACGACCATTTGGGAGTGTTTAAAAGACAAAAAGGAATTTATAGCTGAAAATGTGGGTTTTTTGATCAGCAATCTTGGGGAAAAGCTGTCTATGTCATGAAGATATCTATTTTAGGGGCCTGGAAATCCTTATTTTTAAGTTATCCCTAGTTATTGTCCTTCACTTGTCTCAGTGAGTTTGGTGTGGCTCATGTGAATCGAAGAGGAGATTTTTTTGTTTGTTTTTTATGGCAGTGTAGCTAGTTAACAGTACATTATAAGGGCCTTCCCAGTGAGGTGACAGCACATATCTTTTTTAAAAAACTGATTTAGGCCAGGGCGTGGTGGCTCATGCCTGTAATCCTAGCACTCTGGGAGGCTGAGGCGGGAGGATTGCTCAAGGTCAGGAGTTCGAAACCAGCCTGAGCAAAAGCAAGACTCTGTCTCTACTAAAAAAATAGAAAGAAATTAGCTGGACAAATAAATAAATAAATATAAATATATATATATTTATTTATAGATATTTATATAAATGTAATTTATATATATATAAATTAGCCAGGCATGGTGGCACATGTCTGTAGTCTCAGAGTACTCGGGAGAATGAGGCAGGAGGATCGCTTACGCCCAGGAGTTTGAGGTTGCTGTAAGGTAGGCTGATGCCACGGCACTCTAGCCTGGGCAACAGAGTGAGACTCTGTCTCAAAACAAACAAACAAAAAACCCACTTTGATTTATACATGATTTCTTGGTCAAACAGGATGACAGGGCCTGGCAGTTGGCAGGGGCGATGCTCTTTTCACCTGTTGCATATTAGTTAGCATCTGTACGTAGCTAGTCATGCTATCAGATCATTCACTTAAATCCCTACAGTGTTCAGTCAGTCTAGGAATAGGTTTATAGGTGTCAGTAGGCATGGGGTGACAGATACTATTTTGAAAGGGGTTAAACCATGTCTCCTAATTGGAGCATTCCAGATTTTTTGTAAGGGCCAAAGGTAATACTTCTGGCCATATAAGTCCAGTGTTTCGACAGACTTTTCACAAAGTTGGGTGTTTTCTTAGATTTTTTTATTTCACTTGTCCTGAGGGTTGGGGATGATATGGGGTATGAACTTTTAATAAGTCCCCAGAGTCTTCGTAAGTAAGTGGTTTAAAATGAGTCTCTTGATCTGATTCAATCCATAAAAGAATGTCAAAATGAGGAATAATCTCAGTCACTAATTTTTTTACCACTGTTGTAGCGTCAGCACGTCTGGTCAGGTAGGGTTCAGTCCATCTATTGAACATGTGAACAATAACCAAGCAGTGAGAAAAGTCTAAAGCTAGAGGGAAATCTATATAGTCAATTTGGAGTGTCAAAAAGGGATAGTTCTGGGCCTTTGGGGACTAGTTTTCTCCAGAGATTTGGTGAGACTTACAGTGTACTAGGAAATAATTGTATAGATCTCAGGGCACTACCAATTACATATATTTAACATATATATATAATATATATATTTTTTAAATTATCCCCTGTTTGTACAGATATCCCATTTGATGGGAGATGAGTGTAAGTCAAAAAGTTAAAAAGAAAAGAGGCCACAGGGAGTCTGTTTGGCCCAATATATAATTTATCTGATATTATAGGTCTATTGGCAATAGGAGTGTCAGTAGAAATTAAGAAAGGAGATTTTCAAATTGTGCTAACCATATGGCAGACTCCAAAGGCATATTTGAAGTCTGTGTAAATAGTCGCAGCTTTTCCTTATGTCAATGTATAAGCTGTAGCGGGGGCTATGACAAAATTGACTTATGGTATTTTGGGATGAGTATTTGAGTGCCCTGAGATGTTTTATGTCCTAAGTAAGTGACTGTTGTCTGTGTCCCTGGAGTCTAGACCTAGAGACTTTATGGCCTCATTTAACTAGAGTCCTTAAATGAATGAGAGAGTACAGTGAGTACCCTGTTTACAGAGTGAAAGATCATTAACATACTAAACAAGTACCGAACAAGAGTAGATCTCTGGGTAAAGGTTATAGAGTCTAAAAATCTGTTTAGAGAATTTGAGAGAATATTGAAAGAGACTTACAGTGTCTCTGAGATATTTAGGGCCACGTTAACTATCTCTCTCTGAAGGTGAATATAAAGAGAAATTGTGAATTAGGGTGTAACAGAATGAAAAAGAAAGTTGAGTAGAGGTCAGTTGTCTTTTTAAGTCACATGAACCATTTGAATTAGTTTTTATCTTTTTGATACAGTATTTTATGTAAGCGCTTGTTTATTTTTTAAAGCTAATTAATTAGAGTTCTTTTATACATTGTGGTGGTAAAATAGTACATGTAAATGACATATACAGACACAGATATATAGACATACAGACAGAAGCAGTTTTGACAGCTCTTATAAAGAATTTTTATTTGCTGGCTCTTAAATATTTTTTTTCCTCTTAGACTATCAATCTTTTAATTATTTATGTTATTGTTTTAAGCAATTACTAGCTAGGCAACAATTTTGTCTTTAGTAAGATTTTGTCATTTCTGTGTTTGTTGCTTGTAGGGCCTAATACTTACACAAGTATAGGTACGAATTGTCAGAAAGTAGAGTATTCAGTTTTTTAGAAATTAAGGATCCTATTATTAGCTTTAGTCTTGGCTTTGGTTTTCAGAGCTCTATGATCAACTTGGGCAGTATTTTTTTTTTTCTTTTTTAACCCAAGAGCACAAAAAAAGGAACAATGGGCTAGAACACAGAAATTTCTGAATTCCTGAAAGGTGGAGTTTGCAGACCCTATATTATTTTCATTTTACTGTTAGTTCATGGCTGACCCAGTCAGACATTTGAGGCCTCTAAATGGATCTAAGCTAATTAATTATCAGATCAAATCTGATCCCAGACCTAGTTTAGTTTTTGTCATAACTTTTGAACCCAGTTAGGATTAAAAATTTACTTAAATTCAGAAAGCTCAAAACACAAATCTGTGGCACTTTGGAATCTGAGTGCGAACTGACCCACAAGTCTCAAGTTGCAACGAGAGAGCAGAGAACAGGTCTAGTTGGTGCCTCACTTGAACTCTTGGTGCTCCTGGGGGTCTCTGGGAGCTCTCTCTCAGAACCCACTTTTAATAAAAATGAAATTTAACAGTTTAATTGAGCAAAGAGCAATTTACAATTTGGGCAGCTGAACTAGAACAGGCTCAGAGAGACTCTAGTGCTAAGAAGATTCATGGACAGAAAAGAGAAAGTTACATACAGAAAGTAGAAACAGCTGGATTGGTTACAGTTCAGCATTTGCCTTACTTAAATGTATTAATAGTTTGGGCTGCCTTTGATTGGCCAAAACTCTATGATTGGCAAAGAGGGAGGAGGATAAAGAAGTGAAGAAGAATGGAGCAAACTTTAGCCAAGACAAACTTAGCTGACATTTTGCTTTTGGACTTTTAAACTTAAGTTTCCTTTTAAGTGAAACCAGTAAGACTTAACCAAACTTAATCAAGGAAGTAATAAGTGTCTTTAAGGAAGTGAAGAACAGTGTTTACAAGATCTAGAAAAGCCACCAAAAAACAACTCAAAGGAAAAAAAGCCTCAAATAGCCATAAATGAGGTATAAACCACAATTTTATCCAGTCTTATTTTCTAGGGCCCCAGATTTTCAGCTGACCACTTATAAATAAATACCTAAAAGCCCCATATGTCTCTACAGAATACAGGCAAGCAAAAGCCGTGCACAGAAAGGAAGAGAATCAATGAATGGCAAAAGTTATTGAAATATCAAAACCAGAACAGGCTCGTACCCTGCACGGGAATCAAACCTAGGCTGTTGAGGTGATAGCACAAAACCTCCACCATTAGGCTACAGGGTAAATTGTCCTCTGTCACCATTTCCACAGAAGTAGTACTTAAAGGACTTTTATTTTTGTTTTAGATCAGATATTTTCTCTTTAATTTTGTCAAGAGAATTTTTAAGGCTAGCCACATCATGTGTCTTTCTTTAATCTAATTTCTCTGTTAATACAAATAAGGCAATTGCTTCGAATAAGAGATCTCTAAAAGTTATTTTTAAGAAAATTTATAAGTCTTTCAATCTAAAGGATCCATCTTTTGGCCATTAATCTCAATGGTATATTTATTCCCCAAAGCAACTCGATCCAATGCCTCTTCATAGAAATCCCAGGTGGTAATGGTTCAGGTTTAGCCTGGAGAGGGTAAAGAGAAGGCAGTTCCCAAAATTCCCAAAAATTCACTCTCAGAAATAGACAACATATCAAAGAGGTAGGACATTTTAAGACAAAGACTTCCCCTGAGAGCCTGACACATTTAGTACAGAGAATGTGTTGTTTAGAATCTTATGCGTCTCTGACTCCCTATCTTTTCAGATTGACTACCTGACATGTCCCCCTCAACAAACATGCCCCCGGATGGCGGAGATTGAGGAGAGAATTTCCACTCAGCCACAAGACAAGCTCAGGGATGTGAAACAGGATGAGAAGGAAAACTTACACAGTTTTTGTTTTGGGGGGACCTGCAATATTTGTCTTATAGACACCAATCTAGTCAGAACCCTGTTGTCCAGCTTTATAGAGGGGCTAGACCTGTGTTCTACCCTATGGTAACCCTCTTTATGACAAAAACGACACAGAAAGACAATCAACAAAAGAAAGAACAACAAATAATAAAAACAACAACAATAAAAGCTTTTTGAGAGGAGATGGAAGCAAACAATATGAATATTCATACCACAAAATACCACAAAATATATCCATGCCAGAGTTGCTCACGAGACTAGTCACTCACAAAAACTTTTCTCTCATTAATCTTAAATTTGGAAAGGACAATGATCTCTTACTGTCTGCTCCAGAGCCCAGGGAGAGGAAAACTGGGAGTCTGACTGGTAAGTAAGGTATCTTACCATGTTGCCGGCTAGTGCAAGTTCCAATTTTCCTCACTGCAGCTTTCACCAGAGCAGGGCGGCTTTGAGATCCTGTCAGCTATGCCAAACTGTAGGGCTGAGGGGAAACTTGCCCTTTCCCTGGAAAATTTGCTGAAAGATCAACTCACAACTAACACAGATTAGTAAGAGAAAGGTTTATTTACCATGTTCACCGGGAGAATCACAAGCGTGGTTACCCAATACCCTGATAAAGTTCGGATATTTTTATATATGCCTTCAAATGGCCTTTAATTTAAAATATTTTTTATACCAGAGTCATGATGTTGGGGTAAAATTTCCTGAGCCCCTTCCATGCCTTCAAAGGAGACAGAAAAGATGACTCGAAGAAGCCATGAAAGAGCATGAACCCACAGCATGACATCATGGAAGCTGAGAGAAGATGGCACGCCCATGGTCAGGCACTTAATATCCATTACCACATTTATTAATAGTTCTCACAAAAGTCCTGGGTGGGAGATCCTGTTATACTCATTTTGCTGTGAGCAAACTAGGTTTCGAGAGGTTGCGTTACCTGGACAAGATCCCAGAGCAAGGGTGAGATGGGATTTAAGCTGAGGTCTGCCTCTAGGCAAAGCACCTGCTCTTTGCTTCACACTGGGGTTCCTTGCCATGAGAGAAATATCTTCTGAATGTATATGGAGTCATGGTTCAGGTGAGATCAATCAGTTGTATTTTCCATTAAATGAGGACACTTCTGAAGCAAGGCCAGAGGTGCAGGAGGAGGGATGAGAGAATGGAGCCCCCGGTGAGGGATTAGTAAGGGGATTGCAAACTCCATTCCCTGCAGCGCAGCTCAGGTAAAAGGAGAGGTAGAGTAGCAAATTGGAAGGAGCACACTGTCAAAAGGGGGCAGGAGTGTAGGAATATGATCTGCCATTGTCAGATATCCTAATTTGTTTAGAGAAGCCAAAAATCTGGATTTTAACTTTTTATGTGAAATTTTTAATTTTTGATGTTGGGAACTTACTAAAAACACGTTCAAACTCTTGCAGACTAAATAAATCGGTGGCATGGCTAGGGCCCAGTTTTAGACCCCTGGTTTGGCATCTCTAATGATAGTTTGTCTTCAGGAAGTACACCCTCACTTGTGCTAATTCTATGCAGAGTTAGTCCCCAGGCTAAGAGGAAATGCCCTCGGGCAGAAGCTAGGGAAGGGAGCAGGCCTGGCTTGGATAGAGGCTTTCTCTTTCTACCTTCCTTCCCCAGCTGGTTTCATTGGGCCCATCAGTCAACTTTCCATGATGAATGCTTTGTTGTGTCTGTTCCATGGAGTTAAAGGAGCATGGAGTATCTCTCATCACAGCCCCTTTTCTAGGAAAATAAATGGCCAACTCCCTGGAGTTGGGTTTTTTTTTTTTTTATGCAATGACTTTCCTCTACGAGATTTATTGCAGCAGCTTTGTGAGAGATTTGTAGTAAGTAGTGTTCAGGCTGTAGGTCTTAAATCCTCAATGCCACACTCATAACTCTCCAGGAAGGAAATGATAGAAGATCACAGTAGCTAATATTGCATTATGATGATACTGTCTCCCCAGAAATGATTGCAGTCTTGCTGCTGCTGTCTTACTTAGGAAACACCAGCTCTTTAAATGTGCTTGAGATATCTGTCCTGGTGGTGCTTTGTGAGATCCAGGAGAACCTACGGACTGGGGAGAAGACAGCAAACATTTGTTGAGCATCTACCTACCATCCTCTTTTCACATCTGGGGAGACTGAGGCTTGAAGAAATTAAATAATTTCCCCAAGATCTCCAGCTATAAAACCTCTGATTCCAAAGCTGATCTTGTCTACTATGCCACCTGTAACGTATTTCTATTTTAGATATATAAGAGAATATCTAATGAATCAGAGTTGATAGGACAAATGTTGAAATAGTTTTATCATTTTATAAATGAATCTATTTCACTTTTAGACTTAGTCTGCAGTGTACAATAAACAACTTAAACGCCACCATGAGGAAAAATCAAACCCAGGCTGTAAAATAAAGACAATTGTCCTGGTCTCTTCAAAAAGTCAGTGTTGGCCGGGTGCCGTGGCTCACACCTGTAATCCTAGAACTCTGGGAGGCCAAGGCCGGTGGATCGCTCAAGGTCTGGAGTTCAAAACCAGCCTGAGCAAGAATGAGACCCTGTCTCTACTAAAAATAGAAAGAAATTAATTGGCCAGCTAAAAATATATAGAAAAAATTAGCCGGGCATGGTGGTGCACCATGTCTCTGTCTCAAAAAAAAAAAAAAAAGTCAGTGTTTTGGGGAAAAAAATGTCAGGGTAGTATTTTAAATTATAAGATATTGAAAAGACAAATGAATGCATTATTTAAACCTTAATTGGATCCTAGTTCTAAAAGGGCCAACTACATAAAACATTTTGGGAACAACTGAGGAAAGTGAGTATGGACTAGATGTTAGATAGTATTAGGGAATTATTAGCTGTTTTAAGTGTGATAATGGTATTGTGGTTATGCAGGAAAATAGCCTTATTCTTAGGAGATGCATGCTAAAGTATTTAGGAGTGAAAAATCATGATGTCTGCTCTTTAATTTCAAATGTTTGAGAAAAAAAATTATGTATGTATATATATAAAACATGGCAAATTGTTATCCATTGCTAAATCTAGATGCTCATTACCCTATTCTTTCCACTTTTCTGTGTGTTTAAAGGTTTTCACAGTAAAAAGTGAAAATATACAAATAAAAATTTGATTGGATTAAGTTACCTTAGAATGATATGGAGAGGACTGCACTGTATAAAATAAAAGAAGTAAAAGCATTTTGAATTTTTTTTTTTTTTTTGAGACATAGTCTCAGTTTGTTGCCTGGGCTAGAGTGCCATGGCATCAGCCTAGCTCACAGCAACCTCAAACTCCTGGGCTCAAGCAATCCTCCTGCCTCAGCCTCCCAAGTAGCTGGGACTACAGGCATGTCCCACCATGCCTGGCTAATTTTTTTTCTGTATTTTTAGTTGTCTAGCTAATTTCTTTCTATTTTTTAGTAGAGGCTAGTCTCGAACTCCTGAGCTCAAACAATCTGGCTGCCTCAGCTCCCAGAGTGCTAGGATTACAGGTGTGAGCAACTGGGCTTGGCTCATTTTGAAATTCTTGTAGAAGATCAAAATTACCAAATAGCTGAGAATATGTGTTCATTACAGTAAGTACAAAAAATATTTTTAAAGGATAGGTATGTAGTTATAGGATAGAACAGGGGATAGGATTATAGCCATGTAAAGAAACATTTGTAGGTGGATAAGCACTAGAAATATATCTGTTAGTGGAAATAGAGGTGATTTTTTCTCAAAATCACTCTGGCTATATAATCTTTTCTGTTAATATAATTGTTAAAAAGTACATTCATGGATCATGAAAGAAAAAGATCATAGCTCTTTTGCTATGTTGTGGAGTTACAGCTAAACATTTTTCTTTTAAAAGTCATCCTTGAAGCCCATTGTAAAAAAAAAATTCTGTATTTTTATAATCAGCAAATGCACGTAATTTATCGCATTACTAAAAACAAATCAGTGTGGGAACTTCAACTCCATGATTCTAGTATGGTTAACGCTAGATCACGGGAAAATAACAAAAAGTGAGAAATTAAACAATAAAAAATTAAAACTGCCTCCAAAAGTTAGAAGTTCTATTCATTAATGAAAAATGGTTTTACTTAAATTATAAGAACAATTGTCTAAAACAGGTCAGAAAATAAGGCTAGCCACCTGTTTTTGTAAATAAAGTTTTATTGGAACACAGCTGTGCTCATTCATTTACATATTGTTCGTGGCTGCTTTCACCCTACAGTGACAGAGCTGAGCAAGTTTAACAGAGACCGTGTGGCACACAAAGCCTAAAATAGTAGTATCTGGTCTTTTATGAAAAAGTTTGTTGACCCCTGGTCTAAAAGTATATACATCAAACTTTTTAAACACGGGGAAAAAAAATAAAATAAAATAAAATAAAAGTATATACAGATATGTATATGAAAAAGGATCAAATGAGAATATGAAAAAAATAAAGTTGATTTATTATGGTGAAGGAATTGTATATGATTTTTTATTCAAATTTTAAAATGCAAATTGTGTTGCAAATATAGTTTGTTTGTTAAATATTTTTAAGAAAAAATAATTGAATGAGAGTTATGACTGTTTTTACAATGCATGAAATGGTGACAGGGAAACAAATAACAAATATGTGCTATTTAGTTATGAAAGCCTGACCTGGAAATTCTAATTCTCAGAATCGATCCAGGGAAAATAATCAGAAATGCAGGAGGGAAAATTACAAAGGCTATTCTCATGGGACTGTTCAAAAGAAAAAAAGTAGAAATAGCAGGGTAACCATTAAATAAATGATCATGTGTCTCTATATGATGAAACATTATACAACCATAAAATGATACTTTTTTAAAAAGCATTACTATTTTGTAATAAAAAAATAAGATTTTCATCTCTGTTCTCACATACAAGCAATAAAAAAAAGAAAAAAATTAAAAATAAGATTTTTAAAGGATGTGATAGTACTCACTGATGTGGAAAACATTCATGATAGTGATATTGAAGTAAAATAAAGAACATTTTAAAATATCAATTTATAGGCATTATCTACATAAACTTACAAATATTCAGAAAAAAATTATCTAGAAAGATATAAACGATGCCATCAACAGTGGTTTAGGAAGTGATGTTTGAGTGGACTTTTTTTTTCCTTCCTAAATACAATTCTAGAGTATTTAATTTTTTTTTTTACAATGAATAGGTATAGCAGGAGAAGGAAAATTTTTTAAAAATAATTATTAGAAATTTTTAAATGATCCAATAAAATGATTAGGAAAAGCTGAATACAAAATTACAGAAGGAATATGATCTTAACTTTAGGAAGAAAATTAATACAGGAAAATGACCAAGAAAATGCCGAAATATTATGTATTACTTCTGAGTGATGGCATGGTAGATGATTCTTGCCTTCTTTTTTTACACTTTATCTTCCTTTTTTTTTTTTTTTTTTGAGACAGGCCTCACTTTATTGCCTAAGGCTAGAGTGAGTGCCATGGCGTCAGCCTAGCTCACAGCAACCTCAAACTCCTGGGCTCAAGCAATCCTCCTGCCTCAGCCTCTCAAGTAGCTGGGACTACAGGCATGCACCACCATGCCTGGCTAATATTTTCTCTATATACATATTAGTTGGCCAATTAATTTCTTTCTATTTATACTAGAGACGGGGTCTCGCTCTTGCTCATGCTGGTTTCGAACTCCTGACCTTGAGTGATCTGCTCACCTCGGCCTCCCAGAGTGCTAGGATTACAGGCGTGAGCCACCATGCCAGGCCTCACTTTATCTTCCTAAGCTTTCAACGAAAAACATATAAGTGATCATATATTAGTTGGGTAATCAGTAAAATTTAAAGTAAAAATTTGTTAAAAATAGCTTTTTAAAGGAAAAGGATATTGTTACAGCCCCTATCAATCCATATTATCCCTTTGAATCCCTTTATATCTGTCTGTCCCTCTGTCTATATGTCTGTCTGTCTGTCTGTCTCTCTCTCTCTCTCTCTCTAACACACACACACACACAGTAGTTTGTAGCAACTAGTGTCCTCCACTATTAAACTCTACTGGCTCTTCCATTTCTGTTTCACGCTTCCTGGCCACCTTCCCTCACAAATCACTGAATCTTGCATGTCATTTGAATTCCATAGAGAGAAAGGAAGAGAAGGACAACAGTACTGAGGCGTATAGTATATTATGTGCAAGGCTCTGATACCATGGAAGGAATAAAATACCCCAGTCCTTACAATGGCCCACAAGGCAGACTTGGTCTTCATCCTCCCCCACCCCACCTCACCCCCACGCACACCTCTCTGATCTTCTCTCTCCATCCTCTTACATTTCCTTCAGGTCCCTACTCAAATTTCATCTGATCAGGTACACCTAACTTCAGCTTTCACCAACGTCACCAACTTAGTTGTGAAACCAAGTTCGACTATATTTGACCATATTATATTTGACTATACATTGGGGTCTAATCAAAATATGCTTTATTCACAGGCTGAAGACCCTCATGTGAAAATTGCCTTCTCTCTAACCAGAGGAAAGGAACAGGAATCTAAACAGCCTACACAGCCTTGCTCGGTTTCCCCCAGTTTAGCACACGTGGCTCATACTGTTTCTTTATCCCAGCATATTTCTCCATGACTTTCCACTCTTTATCAAGCTTAGCATAAAAAAATCCAGGTTTAACCACTTCTTAGGGTCTTCATTTCCTTATGAAAATGCCTGTGTTACATAAAACTTCCATTAAATACATTTATATGCTTAAAAAATGCTTTATTCAATCTGAAACGAAATCATAAAGGTGAAAACTCATGTGTAGTTGACTCCTAGGATGGCCTCCTGCTATTCACATCCTTACATAGTCCCGTCTTCCACTAACTAGCCCTGACCTGTTAACCAACAAGATATTGCAGAAATGACAGAGTTTGGCTTCCAAGACCAGGTTATAAAGGACAAAAAGGTTTCCACCTTGCTCTCTTAGAGCACTTGTTCTCTAGGGGGAGGCCAGCCACTGTGCCAAGAGAACACTGGAGGAGCCTTACAGAGAGACCCATGTGCTAAGGAACTGAGGCCTCCTGCCAACAGGCAGCATCACCTTGTCAGTCACGTGTGTAAGCTACCTTGGAAGGAAATTGTCCAGTCCTAGTAAAATCTTCATGGGACTGCAGTCCTGGTCAACATTTTGACTGTAATTTCATGAGTAACGTTGAGCCAGCACAACCCAGCTAAACTGCTCCCAAATTCTTGACCTACAAAAACTAGGACAGATAATAGATACTTATTGTTGTTTAAGACACTAAATTTTGGGGGTAATTTGTTACATAGCAGTAATTAAAACACTTACTAGCAACTCTTAAGCCTTTTTAACCCATATAACTCTAATTCCTTTTGGTGATCCACCCATCCACACAAATCTACACAAACTCAGACAAAGAAGTTGACCATTACCTTTGGAATTTTTCCAAAGTTCCATTCTATACTTTTTCTGGTCCACTCTTCCTTGCTTTTCCTACCTCCCTACGTCTCCAAGGCCCATCTGTCTCTACATCTTAATGAACGATGCTCACTCAGTCCTATTACTCTCGTACAACAGGTTTGGGGCCGATTTCAGCCTCCATCCTCTCCCCTGATTCTGTTACTCTCTATTTAGAACCTCGCCCTAAAGTCTCAGGAGGAAACAGTTCTCATTTTTCCTCCTAACTCCACATGGGGACCCAGATAATTTAGGCTGGCCCTTCCTACCCTGCCCTGCCTGGGGAGGGGAAGGGAACAGTTTACATCAGCAGTTTATCTGAATGAGTCTCCTGCAACCTGCTTGGTGAGTCAGATTTTGCAACCCAAATTACTACTATGATAAACAGCAGCCCCATTTCCACAAAGAAATAACAATTTCCAGGTAGAAAGGGTCAGTCTTGCCCACTCGCCCTGCTTCATCACCAGTGTTCCTTAGCACCCCCTCAGCATCTTTCTGCCTCCATCAACTAGCTCAAATCCCATCCAGAAAATTCTCAGTATGCATAGTATGAACCAAAATCCTAAGTGACAGTATATATGGTGTATACGTGTGTCTGCACATAGGTTGTGTGTGTCCATATGTCTCTGTGTGTGTATATATATGTTGTATGCATATATGTGTGTGTGTTTTGTGTATATCTGTATGTGTGCTGTGTGCATCTAGTCATATGCCTGTATGTGTTGCATGCATCTATGTATATCCGTATGTTGTATGTATTTATATATATGTCCTGTGTGCATGTGTATTGTATATATCCATATTATGTTATATGTGTATTTATGTTTGTCTGTGTATTTGTATGTTGTGTGTGTCTGTCTCATATGTGTGTATTTGCATGTATGTTACATATGTCCATGCGGTGTGTGTCTATATATATCAGGTAGAGTGTTTATGCATGTGTTCGGCTTCATTATCCTGGGATTTATACAATTTCCCTTTATAAAATCGCTTTTCGGCCTTTTGGCTAAGATCAAGAGCAATTTCCCTTTATAAGAACACTATAAATACAACTGATTCTTAATTTTCATAAGTGGACCATGATTATGTAAGATGCTAGCATTAGGGAAAGTGAAGTGAAAGGCATATGAGAAATCTTTTGTGAATCTAAAATGTTTCAAGATAAAAAGTTAAAAAAAAAAAAAACACAGCTTCTCAAATTAACAGGAAAGTCAATCTTCCCCTTTCTTAGGTCCAAAGCTTCCCATGGGTATTTAACTTTTGTCCCAAGGCGCCATCCTGACTGTGATTTCCTCTCCAGTGAAGTTGGAGTCAAGCCTGATGGCTTCAGAAGCACAGCCCAGAAGGACAACTCTCTAGCTTGCCAAATTGGCATTCCTATTTGCAAAACCTACAGTGTGATCACGAGCAATCCAGATCCCCTTCCAGACTTGTGTCCTAAAACATTTAAAAGAAGAAAATTAAAGGGGAATTCTTAGATAAAGACAGAAGCATAAATTGGAGGGCTGGTGGCTAATGTGGACAGAGCTGCATTTTTAAATAACCAGGAAGCCGGGCACGGTGGCTCACACCTGTAATCCTAGCACTCTGTGAGGCCGAGGCCACCAGATCTCTCAAGCTCAGGAGTTCTAGACCAGCCTGAGCGAGAGCGAGATGCCCGTCTCTACTAAAAATAGAAAGAAATTATCTGGACAACTAAAAATATGTATAGAAAAAAAATTAGCCGGGCATGGTGGCACGTGCCTGTAGTCACAGCTACTTGGGAGGCTGAAGCAGAAGGATTGCTTGAGCCCAGGAGTTTGAGGTTGTTGAGAGCTAGGCTGACACCACAGCCCTCTAGCCCAGGCAACAGAGTGAGACTCTGTCTCAAAAAAAAAAAAAAAAAGGAACCAGGGAAGGGGCTGTGGGTCCTCTGCCTGACTTGGATTCTCCAGATTTAGGGTGGGCTAAGGGAAAGGTCTGGAGGAGGAGCAGAGAGCTGCCTGCTTGGTGGGCTCCAGCCTTCGACATTCAGTCCTCTCTAGGACTGTGTGTGTTGCCATGGGCTCCACATTTCACAGATGGCTATTTGGGCTTTAAATATTCTCCTCCCCCCAACCCCCCACAAATCAATTTAGACTTCTTTGGGCAGGAGTGGATCTGCCCTGCCCTGCTAGGCTGGAAACAAAGTGCTCAGCTCCTGAGGGGAGGGGCCCTGCCCTCACTCTCGGCTCACTAAGCAACCTGTTGACGAGCTTATAATTACCAGAACTGTGTGCTACACAGTGAATGTTCTTGGGGATTTTAATGATCGAAGTGAATGAACATGCTTCAACATTTGGAAACGTGCTTGAGAAGAATAATTGCTTTAAAGTGTTTCATAAATGGTTGCTAGGAGACCACATCAAGATAGGCCTTTTTTCTTACAACTTGAAGTTCAACTGGCAGGAAATTCTCCCATTCAAAATATAGATAAGCAAATAGAATAATTCAAAAAAGGGAGAATGAAAGACAGAAACCCACTGGCTATTAGAGAAAATCTTCCACCTGAAAGAAAATGGAGAACAAGAGGCAAGACAATGTTGATGGCAGTTATGGATTTGCATCTCTGTTCTTACTAGTTATGTGTTCTTGGGCAATTCTTATATGTCTTTTATTCTCAGTTTTCTCATCTTATTAATAGGGATATCTATAGCTAACTCATAGGATTAGAGATAACGAACATTGGATGTTCCCAGCACATAATGCTCAATATTTTATTTACTTGATAATGTATACGCACTGTTCCAAAATGTTTCTCAGGTTTTTTTTCTTGAGACAGGGTCTCGCTCTGTCGTCTGGGCTAGATAGAGTGCAATAGCATCATCATAGCTCACTGCAACCTCCAACAAGTGGGCTCAAGAGATCCTCCTGCTTCAGCCTCCCGAGTAGCTGGGATTATAGGCGCACACCACTACATCCAGCTAATTTTTTTATTTTTATAGAGAAGGAGATCTCACTCTTGCTCAGGTTGGTCTTGAACTCCTGACCTCAAATGATTCTCCTGTCTCGGCCTCCTAGAGTGCTGGGATTACAGGTGTGAGCCACTGCGCCCAGCCTCCAAAAGGTTTTGAGATTGGTTACAAAATTATTTTCTGTCCTAATTTGTGTTCCCTCAAAAGCAGGTTTTGACACAGGAAATTGCATATTGGGAGGTGATCCCGGGGAACTCAAGTTAAATAGTGGAGAAGTAAGACTGGAAAGGGAGAAAAGTCAATAAAAGTTGCATCAATGAGCAGGAGAATCTACTCTGGATCAATCCTGCCGGGAACCCTCTATAAAGGACCACGAAGAACACACCCCAGAGTTGCCCTGCTGAGAGATGAGGAAGCTGTGGTATTTGTCCATGGACTCTCATCTCTCAGGAGTGAAGGGTTGCCTCTGGGAGCCTTAAATCCCCAGCATCTCCATCATGCCCTGAGTGGACTGGTAATTTTTGGTGAAACAGGAGCAACCCCTCCAGAAGAGAAGTAGGGAGACACAAGCATGTGAGGTGGGACCCTGCCGGTGTGCCCAGGAACTGTCCCGTGGACCCAAAGGTGAGCCAAAGCGATCTGGGGTTAGGCATTTCAGATTCAACAAGGTAAAATTAGTTGATGAAGAAATTGAAGTCAAATAAAAACAAATACTCTGTAAATATTGCTAAATCTTAAAGGTTATTTTGTAAAAGGCTGGCTGTAATGACCAATAAACATTTCTTTTTCTTTTTTCTGGACTTCCAATAAATAAAATAGCCTGGAATTTGGGCAAGAAACACATACCCCTTCTGCTTAGAGCACATTGGCTAGAATGAGTCACGTGACCCGGCCTTCTCCAAGGAGGCTGGGAAATGCGGAAGAGCACATGTATGTGCAGTGAAGCGTAAACAACATTTTCATTACACTGATTTCTATAATAATTTTTTCTCTCCCAATTTTCTTCCTACATCTCCGACTCTTCCTTCAAGAGCAACTCTTTCTATGTCTACCTCCCAAATGATAGAATTTCTCATGGTTATATCCTCCATGCTCTTGTCTTCTTCTGTATGTTCTCCCTATGAGACCACACCCACGCTCACATCTTCAAAGACCATCCACAAACTTATTATTTCCAACCCACAGTCTCCATGTTAGAGATCTGGATCTATAATTCTCATAATCCATCCAGTAGTAGCCTGGTAGGTCTCTCTTCTGGATGTTCCATAGGCTATCGAAACTCATAGAACCAATAATCTCCCTTTCCCTCTCAAAACAAACCATGCTTCCTACTGTTTTTCCTAACTTTGTATCCAAGCAGTCACCAAACTCAGAAACCGGGTTGAGGGGGGGAGGTCATCCTTAATACTTTCCTCTCCAACAATTCTTTCAACAAACTAATTAATCGCTTTATAAATATCTCTAGATTCCGTCCCTTCTCTCAATCCCTATTGCCATTACATTTTCCTTCAGGTTTTCACTATTTCCATCCACATTGCTGTATTAACCTCCTCAGTCATCTCTCTCTCTTATACCACCCTCCAATTGTTCAGTCCTGAGTACATTTATAAAATCCACTGCAGGTTAGGGGGAGGGTGGCGTGGCTCATACCTATAATCCTAGCACTGTGAGAGGTTGAGGCAGGAGGATTTTTTTGAGGCCAGGAGTTCCAGAGCCAAAGCAAGAGCAAGACCCCGTCTCTACAAAAAGTAGAAAAATTAGCCAGTCATGGTGGCATATGCCTGTACCAGCTACTTGGGAGGCTAAGGCAGAAGGATCACTTGAGCCCAGGAGTTTGAGGTTGCAGTGAGCTATGATAACATGACTTCACTCTAGTCTGGGTGACAAAGTGAGACTCTGTCTTAAAAAAAAAAATCCATTGAATACCTACTACCTACTATGTCCCCTAGTAGTATACTATTTGCTAGTCATACAGAGATTAAGTTACAGCTTTTCTCTCAAGGTGCTCGCAACATGGTGAAGGTGGAGAAGTTAACAATTGCAACACAGACAGGTCAATACTTTCAGAGCCCAGAAGAGGGGCATGTAAACCAGGGAGATCTTGATAAAAGGCAAGTTCAGTCATGCTTTTCACCAGCTTTAAATTTTTCCATGGTTCCCTAGTACCCTCAGATGAAGTCCAGACTCCTGAAACGACAAGCACAGACATTTTGATCTTTGGGAGCCTCATCTCCTACCTCGGTTCCCCTGTACTCTCATGCCTCTGCCCCTTCACACAAGCTCATCCCTCTGCCCAGAAATACCTTTCTTCACACATCTTCCTAACTCTTCCTTATCTGTCAAAGCTCATACATAGCAAGGATCACTTCCTTGTACAAGACTTTCCTAACCTGCCAGCTTCTTCTGAGCTTCCTACTGCCATAATTTTATGACTATATTCTAACGTTCTCTCTCTTTCCTGGAGCAAGGCAGTGGACAGCGTCTTAATCCCTTTGGAATCTCCAGCACTGGGTCAGGTACATCCCCGAGTTGAGCAAATTGTTCAACCATTTGATCCTCTGCCTCACTCAAATCCCACAGCACATGCAAACACCCTGAATGGTGATTGTTTGCCTGGACTTCAAACAATCCCTGAGGCCTTGTCCTCCAGCCTTTATAAACTGTTGATTTCCATTGTCTAACCATCCTCTGACTTGTGGCTGCCCAAGCCCTGGGCACTGTGCCCATTTCTGCAAGCCTGCTGGTCCCCTCAGCCTGCCTGTCATGTCACAGAGTGATAGTATAATCCTCTTTTTACCTACTTCCACCCAGTGCTTCTTCTCTATCACAATGTGAGGTGGGTGAGTGAGTGTGTGAGTGTGAGCGAGCAAGCCAGAGAGAGAGAGAGAGAGAGAGAGAGAATGCCAAAGCACCAGATTGCCAGACTGACTTATGCAAAAAAAAAAAAAAAAAAAAAAAAAACTTCCAGCAGTAATGCTCAGCTTCAGTCCAGATATCAAACTCAACCTCTTCACCAATCTCCACAGATAATCATGCATGCTAAACATTCCATTAATTTAGTATATTTTCCCAGTGATTCGTGCATCGCCACAAAGGGGCCCTTGTGCAACAGGCACCTTTCTGCTGTTGTGTTGTGGTTGTGTGGTTGCTCTCCATCTCCCTGCCGCCCATCTCTCTGCCCTCCCCCACACACACCCCGCACTCTCTCAGGAGCAATATAATTCCTCTCTTTGTGTCATGCAAAGCAATTTAGCAAATACCATTTCTTGATGGAGAAGGCCCTTGAGACTTCACCTTCCACCCCAAATGTCACTTCAAAGTATTTCTCCTAATCACATAAAGAGCTCTCCCTCAGAGGGTTCTGGTCACCAACATTTTTTCCACCTCATTACTTGCAAGTCCTCACAGTTTGCCATTTGGCTGTGGATAAAGCTCGTCCCTCAGGCCCCAAACAAGACGAGTTGACAATTAGTAGAGCACAGGGCTTACTCACAGGAAGCCATCCCTCGGGCAAGGAGCCTGTGCTAGTCATCCCACTGAGTCACCACCGTGCCCAGAGCAGTGTGCAGCACACATGGTGGGGATGCAATACTGTTTGCGGAATACAGTGTAGTTTGGGTGATTAACCAGCATCTCTTATGAGACAGGGAAAAGAGGATACACGACACCTGGAGAAAGGCGGGGTCTAGGAGGGCCAGAGGCTAGGCAAGGTGTGGGCGAAGAGAGACCAGCCCCTTGGATAGAGGTGGTTTTCTAGTTCTAGGAAATATGCCCATTTCTTTGCATTTAGCCCGTTCAGTCATGACATATTTCCTTTGTATCCTTGTGCTATGGTCTGGATGTTTTTGTCCCTACTAAAAATTAATATGTTAAAACTTAATCGCAGATGTGGTGGTGTTAAGAGGTGCAGCATTTGGGAGGGGATTGGGTCATGAGGGCTCTGACCTCATGCATGGGATTAGTGCCCTCATAAAGGAAGCCTGAGGGAGTTCGCTTGCCCCTTCCACCAGGCGAGGACACAGCAAGAAGGTGCCATCTATGAAGCAGAATATCCACATTAGACACTGTTCCGCTGGCATCTTGATCTTAGACATCCCAGCCTCCAGAACTGTGAGCAATACATTTCTGTTGTTTATAAATTATCCTGTCTAAGGTATTTTGTTATAGCAGCTCAGAGTAAGACACCTTACTTTTTACGTCATTGTTTTTGGAAATGTAAGCATTTGGGAGGTATTTTATGGAAACCAAGATGTTCTGAACTGACCCAAGCTAATTTGGCCACTCAGCAACTGCTAGTTTTTGGGTAAATATCAGTAGACTCTAGTAGTTACAGGTGGGTTGGTAGCAGGTGTGGTGGCTCACACCTGTAATCCTAGCACTCTGGGAGGCTGAGGTAGGAGGATCCTTTAAGGTCAGGAGCTTGAGACCAGCTTGAGCAAGAGCAAGATCTTGTCTCTATGAAAGATAGAAAAATTAGCCAGGCATGGTGGAGCATGCCTATAGTCCCAGCTACTAGGGAGGCTGAGGCAGGAGGATCAGTTGAGCCCAGGAGTTTGAGGTTGCAGTGAGCTATGATGATGATAATGGTGCCACTGCATTCTAGCCTAGGAAACAGAGGGAGATTCTGTCTCAAAAAAACCCCAAATATTTCCAATGTTCCTTATATTAATTAAAAACCCTCAGGAGAGATTTTGATAAGAATTCTTAAGTGCTATGTAGCCATCTTTGGAGTGTTAATTCCTGATGAGAGAACTTCAAAAGCTAACTACCTGTCCCAGGGTATATAATAGAATTCACTTGAACAGAGATATTATATCATGTTTTTAAAATATTTACAAATACAATGTAACATTTAAAAAATTCTATTCCATAATGGGACCGAAATTGTAGAGTTATAAAGAGAAAGTAAAAGTCCCCCTTTGGTAGCAGCAGTGGCAAGAATCCAAGTGGGAGAACCTAAGGGGAAAGGAGTTACTACACAGGTGGGGCTGGGGTCTGGCACCAGGACAACTGATAATCCAGAACTTTCCTCTGCTTAAACATGGAATGACTTGGGTTTGGAGACTATTCTATTATCACTGGATTCACAGGAACTAATTTCGGCCCTCCTTTTATAACTCCCCATTTTAGAAGGGTCCATTTATTCTCCTGCTATCACACAAATGTAAAAATTAGGAACACATTCAATTGCACCTGTACTTACCCACTTGCAGCCACAATTAGCCATAAAGCACCCTCCAAAAATGGCAAAAGCTGTTAAGCATGCCTGCAATTAAGTAATTGTGGGCATCATTAGTTGCATCGTTAGTCACATGAGTAAGTTTTATGGTCGCCATGGCTACCTCCTGATACCAAATTACCCACCCAATATGGGAGCACTAGAGCTGCAAACTGACCCCCTTTCCTTCCCCAATTCTGTGAAAATTGTGTACTTTTTTCCAATTATTTTAAACAAGTGAATGGGGAATGTTTGCAAATATAAACTATTTCTGTCAAACCAAAAAGAAATGGTCACCCTGTGTGCTATTTGTTACTTTTTTGTTGTTGTTGTTATTTTACATACAACAAAGCAAAGCAAGTTATCTTTTCTTCTGGTAGAATAATTCACCTGTGATATATAGCTAACAATATAATCTTTCATTTGTATATTCTGTCCAATAAAGAAGATTTATTTCACACCATAGTCATCATTTCCCAATTTGAATATCTGCTACAAATTTTTAACTGGAGAGCTTTACTTCCTGTTAGGATTGAAATGTTTAGTTCTTTTCCCAGAAGCCTTTAATCTGGAAGAGAGTGGGCCCAGAGACCTAGGAAGATAGTTTCTGCTTGGAGAATGATGATCTGTGGAAATGTCATTGAAGAATGTGTTCTTAATGAATCACAAACCTCAGAATGAAACACCATGTTCTTCTAAATCCCAAGAAATGTATTATCCTATAATAGATCAGAGTAGGATAGAGAAATTTGTACTTTATATTTATTTATATAATATGTTCAAGGACCTTGATATGACAACAGATTAATCATTGCTTACTAAGTAGCTTGTTTCAGATTTGCTCATTCCGGAGATGAGTAGCTATACCCTATCAATCCCATTTAAGCATTTAGAAAGTATGGAATAGATAGGTGACGAATAGCTTGTAGTCTCTCAACTGTCTATTGGCCTCGTTTGCCATTTGGAGAGAAGAAAGATTCTGTCAGACTTTCTGACCCTAGTAATCTTAGACAAAAAAAGGAAATCTATCTCTAAGGCAGTGTTGTTAAGTAGAATTTTCTGCAATGATGGAAATGTTCTATATCTGTGTTGTTCAATATGGTAGTCACCACCCACATGTGGCTCGTGTGTGCTTAGACCAGGATTAGTATGGCTGAGGAACTAAATTTTTAATTTTATTTAATTTTAATTAATTTAAATAGATAACCACACAAGGCTAGCAGCTACTGTATTGTACAATGAAGCTCTAAAACATATGGCTGCAGCAAGAAAGAGGGGCCAACAGAGGCTCCCAATATGATCAAAAGTGTGATAAATGGATGGCAAAGTATTTGAATCCAAAATCACAGGCTGTGGTCTTGGCTTCACCACTTACTAGCTATATGCTCTTGGCTAAAACACTTCTCAAGTTGCATTTAAATATATCACATGCTGGTGGTAGGATGGAGATTGGAAAGAAATCGCAAAAGATCACAGAGAACCAGAGAACGAGCTTGTCTTCCTTATGCCTGGGTGTCAATGCTCTGTACTAAAGAAAACTGTTCAGGGGAAAACACTAAAGGTCTTCACCATCATATGCGATATTCCTTATACAATAGACCAGAGTTAGTATTTTCTACCAGCTGAATCTGAGATATTGGTATCCTTTAACAATAGTGCTAAGAATAGACTGTAGTAGTTTGAGAACAGAAAAACAGTTCAGAGCAGTCTGAGCTATGTGAGGTATGCAAAATTTACTATGCCCAGAGAGACAGGAGTATGGGACTTTGGTCAGTGCCTTTCCCACCCTCCATGCCTAAGGGCCGTTGTTTAAAGGCATTTTGTTCCTGGCTAGCTGCCTCACCCATTATCTTCAAGATCCTGGAATTTGCTATGCAAAGAACAATATATAGTCAATCAATAGCTTATGTTATTTTAATGTAAATTCTTGGTAAACAACTTAAGAACAGACTTTTATTTTTAAAAAATCTACTTGTAACTGCTGCTAAGTGGTGTGTATATTCTGCGCAACTGGAATCTATGCTCTCATGTTGCAATCCTCAAGTTTGGTCCACATAAACTCCTTACTTATATTAAGTTTGGCTCAGTTTTTGCCTGTAGGTCGACAAATTTTTCATAGATTGAATTTCCACTTGATTGAATGACTTGAGTGGCACAAGTTCCAAAGGTCATTCACTCGTGCTGATAATGCTGCTTAGAAACCCCACGTACATCCTGCTGGTTTGCTTTCTTCATTCCTGCTATTCCAGGGGGAAAGCAAGAATTGGGCAATAGAGTAGCTGTTATTTGTTTATTCATTCAACAATTATGACACTACTAGGTATCAGGAATGGTACTTGGTACTGCAGGAGTCCATCTAGAAAGCCAGATGTTATGGATAGACAGTGTTATGGATATACAAAGCACGGGGCTTCAAGTCAGAAGACCTGAGTTGAAGTTATGATTTTGCCAGTAATTATCACTGTGATTTGGAGACAAAGGCCTCATTTGGAAGATTTCTAAAATTCCCTTGAGCTGGAAAAATCTCTGATTCCATGGAAGGTTAGATCTCCATTACCATGACGCAGTGGTTCTGCTTGGGGTTTTCGAGCTTGGTTTGCCTTCGCCCGTCGCTCTTTGCCCCTGCTACTTTAAGATGGTTATTTCCTTTGGGGTTTGCTTTTTGTGGATCCCATTGCACCTAGATGCCTGCGGAGGTTTTGCTTTCCTTCTCCGTTTTTTTTCTTGTTTGGGCCCGTCTCGGAGCTTCGAATGTTGAGTATTTCCTGCACGCCTGTCCTGCAGGGTTAGGTTTTGCGAACAGTGTGTGTTCTCGTTTTTTCCGTATTTTGGCGGGTGATTGGTTTTGGGTTTGGGCTTTCCTTAGTTCTTTGCTTGGCTTGAGGTCCTGCGGCCGTGCTGGTGGGTTGCTGCCAGCTGCGGTGTTGGTGGGCTTGGGGTTCCTTTTTGGGCCTTCTGTCCTTCTTGGTTGTGTCTTTTTCTTCTTTTAGCAGCTCCCTTTCTGGTCTTCTTCTGTTCGCGGTGGGGCTGTGTTCTGGAGTTTTTATTCTTGCCTTTGTCGTGATCTTTTTCAGGTGCTTCTGTGACTGTGCCATTTCCTGATATCATGTTTGTTTGGTTTTCTGTTCTCTTCGGCTTCCGTTCTTTGACGGTGTCGCTCCCTTTGGTGATTCCTTTTTTTGTGACGTTTCCAGTATAGTCGTGTGGGGGTTTGGTCCCCCTACTGGCCTGTCCCTCATCGATGTGGCAGGGCTATGTTTTTGGTTTGTTGTCTGTAGCATGGTGCCTGGTGTCCCCTTAGTGGCAATATTCTTTTCTTTTTTTACTGTTCTCTCCTCCTTTTTGTGTATTCAGGCCTGTATCCCTTCTTGTTTTGGTTGTTTTTTGTGTTTTGTTCTTTGTGTTGTCGGTGCTGCGTTTGTTGGGCCTGGTGGATGTTGTTTGTTGGTGGTGTTTTTCGGCTTGTTTTCTGTACATGTTGGTTGTTTATTGTTCTCATTTTTGGTTGGCGGGCCCTTGCTTGCCGGTGAGAATCGAGCGTTTATCAGCTCTGTATTTCTGGTTGTTGTTCTGGTGCTTGTTTTTTCGGTGGGTTTATCCGTCCTCGTCTTTTTTGTGCCCTGTGATCAGCTTTTCTTTCCTTTTTCTGCTGCCATTTGTCCTGATTTTTGTGATGTGGCGTCGGGGCTAAGTTCTGTGCTTTTGTTCCTCGCTTCGTTTTTCAAATTTGTTTTTTCATGTAGAATTTGCCTGGGCTTAGTGTTCGTTGCATGGGGGTGTTTGTTGTGTGCTCTTTGCGGAGATTGTTGCTTGTTCTCCGGTAGAAGCGGTGTGTTAGCTGATATGTTTGCTGGTGTTCGTTGTTTCTTATGAGATAGCAGCTGTTGATGTTATTGGGGTGTGGTTTTGTGTGAGTCTTTTTTTTCTTGCTGCTTTTGGCTTTTTCTCTTTGTTCGTTTTTTTTTCGGTCTTTTTGTTGTTTTTTTTTTTGTCCTGGCTTTTTTTTCTTTTGTCTTCCTTTGTGTTCCTTATTTTTTTTGGTTTGTTTTTGTGGGGGTCTCTTTATTTTTATTCATTATTTTTTCTCTCCATTCTTCAGCCATATGATCTCTATTAATTCATCTTCAAGTTTTTTGCTTTTTTTTCCTTTCAGTTCTAATTTTCTGTTGCCTTGTTTTAGTGATGTTCTGCTTTTGGTTCTTGTGGTTTTGGAGTCGCGCATTTTGGTTTTCTCTTTGTTTCTTTTATCTGATTTCTAGCTCTTTGCTGGTGTTGTGTCTTTGTTGCGGTATTGTTGTTGTTCCTTTCTTTGTTTCATTCTTTGTGGTTTTCTTTGGTTGTTTTGGTTTCTTTCTACTTCGTTTCTGGCATATTTTTTCCCTTGACTTTGATCTCTGGGTCTTCTTTTTGGTGTTCTTTTCTCTTGTGTGTGTTGTTTCTGTTTGTGGGTGCTCTTTTTCTATTTCTTTGTATGTCTTTGTATAGATATTTTAGGTGATAGATTGTTAGAAGCTAAGACCCTCAACACCCCTATGACTTGTCCTACACATGGGCCTCGCCCTGGAAAATTCCTAGGACAAAAACAGCACCCCACCCTCCAGCTATAGCTCCGAAAAGAATGCGTTCCATGACGTGCTGACTGCGAAATGCTCCAGGGTGTGCTGACTGCAATTATTCCCGACCACCTGCCAGGTTGGGGTTGAGTAATCAGTCACAAACAGCTTCGATACCGATAAGACGCTGACTGGGGCTGATTAGCCCAAACCCAAGCCTCATCATTACCCCACTCTATTTTTCTGTTTCTACTTCCTTGTTTCTGTATGCTTATAAAACCTACTAAGAATCTAAGTAAAGTAGACCTTGACAACCCTTTGCTTGGTCTCGTTCCTTTCTCTCGCCCATCTCTTTCAGGCACGGTCCCCCTTGACCCCACGAGTAACAGAAGGTCCCGCGGGCCGGGACAAGTGGCGCCCAACGTGGGGCCCGAGATACGGACCTTTGTCGGGTCACGCTGAGGTACGCTCTTCGGCCAAAGAAAACCCTACAGAGACCCTCGTCTGCCGCTCACAGAATCGACGGTCTGGTGAGTAAATTTTTTACATTGTCACTCCATCGAGATGGGCCATTCTTTGTCTAAAGAGGCCGTTTTCATTAAGGATCTCAAGGCCTCACTCAGAGAGAGAGGAATTAGAGCTAAGAAAAAGGACCTAGTAAAGTTTTTTGTGTTCATTGACCGAGCTTGTCCCTGGTTTATTGTTGGTGGACCTGAAATTCACCCACGCAAGTGGCAAAAAGTAGGCAGAGATTTAAACAATTTACTTCTGAATCAGGGCCCAGATGCCGTCCCTGTATCCATTTTCTCGTACTGGGGACTAATTAGAGATATTGTTGAAGGAGCAGATTCAGACCCCAATAAAAAGCAGCTGCTCTCGGTAGCAGAATTCTGCCTCCGACCCGTGTCGCGGTCCACTTCAAGAACGTCTTTAGAGGCGGCCGAAGGGTCAGCTTCTCCTAATAATCCTGAGGGACCAACATGCCCTTCCCCTTGCCCCTCGGTTTGTATTAATATGCCCCCTCAGGACCCCTTGGCTGAGCTCCAGACATCTAGGGACGAGCCCCCGATTAGTAGGCCAGACACCAAGACCCTCTACCCTCCCTTGCCCGAGGATACAGCCCCTCATGCATTTAATTACCCGGTATTCAAGAAACAACCCCTCCGAGAGTCCCTCGACCCCGCAGAAGAGGCAACCCTCGAAGAGGAAGCGGCCCAATATCACGATCCCGAATGGCCGCCTCCTACCTCAGCCCCCCATAGACCTCCTCCTTACTCGCCCCAGATTTGCGCACCTTCATTAATGCCTCCCCTTACAATGCCCTTACTTTTGCATGCCAAAAAAGTCTTAAGTCAAAGGGTTACGCAATTAAAAGATGTCTTACAACTTCAAAAAGAGTTTGCCCAGCTTTCCAAAGACTTGTCCTCTCTCCAAGATATGCTTAAAGATTCTGTTTTGATTAGCCACCCACGTCATGAGACCGCCCAATCATACGCCACCTTAAATAAAAAATCCTTAAAGTCCTCCCATAAAGCCCTAGCATTCCTGGTAGTTACCCGGTCTAATAGGCGAGGAGACCTTGCCGCCCCTTCTACGAGCCAGTCCCCGCCCCAAGATTCAGATAATGAGGATATGGAAGGGAGGGAAAGAGAAAGCGAAAGTGATGACCTCCCAGAAGAAACAGACTCAGAACCCACTGAATTTCGCAGACTAAAGTTCAAAACCTTAAAAGAATTAAATTCTGCTGTTAAGGCGTATGGGCCCAATGCACCTTTTACCTATTCCCTCCTGGAGGCAGCCTCAGGGGGCGGCTACCTGCTCCCCACAGAATGGATCAAACTAGTACAGGCGGTCCTTTCTCACGGGTAGTTCCTCTCTTGGAAGGCCGACTTTCTTGACCGCTGTCAGACCACAGCTGCTAATAATTTTAAAAACCCCAATTCTGCATCTTGGACCCTTGAAAAGCTTAGCGGACAAGGGAGGTTTGCCACTGAACAGCGCCAGAGGAGACTCCCAATTGGGCTTTTGTCGCAGACCGCCGCAGCCGCCTTCGGCGCCTGGCGAGCACTTCCCTCTACGGGATCTGTTCTTACTCCCCTGACAAAAATCACCCAGGGAGCTCAAGAGGGTTTTAGTGAATTTGTGGGCAGGCCTTTAGAGTCTGCTGAACGAACCCTCGGACACGAAGATGAGGATAATAGGCTTATTAAACAATTGGCCTATGAAAATGCCAACAGCACCTGCAGGGCCATCCTCAGGGGCAAACTCAAAAATAAAGACCTTAATGACATGATTAGAATGTGTAATGATGTTGACCCCTTCACCCATAAGGTATCGCAAGCCGTGCAGCTTGCAGTTGGGGCCGCCATCCAAGGGACTGCGGCACAGAGGGACTGCGGCACAGAGGGACTGCTTTAAATGCGGTCAACCAGGGCACTTTGCGAGGCAGTGCCCCCTAGCCGTCTCCTCTGCTACCCCTAACCTCAGTGAGCCGCCAGGCAGGCCAGCCCAGCCTTCCTCCCTCTGTCCTCGCTGTAAGAGGGGAAAGCATTGGGCCAATCAGTGCCGCTCCAAGACTGATGTCTTTGGAAACCCCTTGCCCCCGCTTTCGGGAAACGGCCTGAGGGGCCAGCCCCGGGGCCCCCGTCCTATTCAATTCCAGTCGGCCTCGGGGAACAGCCGACAAGAGAGCCCCCAGACTCTAGACTCCTCCGAGCAACCACAGGGAGCGCAGGAGTGGACTTGTGTGTCTCCTCCGACACAATATTAAGACCTGAGAATGGTGTTCAGATTTTGCCCACTGGCTCCTTTGGAACCCCCCCTCCCCCGACTAACATGTTCTTTTTTATTCTGGGCCGAGCCTCCTCTACTCTTGCGGGGCTCATAGTCCACCCCTCCATAGTAGATAGTGACTTTACCAGGGAAATTAACATCTTAGCCAGTGCGCTTACCGGCCCTGTGTATGTCTCTAAGGGACAGCGTTTAGCTCAAGCACTACCCTTGCCCCTTAATACATCCTTCCCAGCCATCGCCTCTAACCGAGGTGCTTCTTGCCCTAGCTCTTCTGATCTCTATTGGGTCCAAGCTATCACCAAGGAACGGCCCACCCTGCGGCTAAAATTAGATGGTAAACTTTTTGAAGGCCTTCTTGATTCAGGTGCCGATTCCACGGTTATTGCCCAAGACGCCTGGCCCGATTCATGGCCACTGCAGCCCTCCCTTACACACTTACAAGGTATAGGACAGTCTAAAGATACTCTCCAGAGCTCAAAAATTTTGACGTGGGAAGACTCTGAGGGAAACAGAGGCACCACTCAACCCTTCGTAGTCCCAAGCCTACCTGTTAACTTATGGGGGCGTGATATCCTTGCACAAATGAATGTCATTATGTGCAGCCCCAATGAGGTTGTAACCAGCCAAATGCTTAAACAGGGATTCCTCCCAGGACAGGGTTTAGGCAAAGAGGGTCAGGGACTAAAAGCACCCTTGACCACCCTCCCTAAGTCAGACAGATCAGGACTAGGGGTCAAAGACCATTTTTCGTAAGGGCCATTGATCCCCCTGCACTTCAAGGAGAATAAGAAGTTCAACTGAAACAAAAGTGTACTTCACTGGTTCTGGATCGCATCAAGTGGCCCCTGCACTTCTAGACAAGCTAGCCGCAGTACACGTTGGTGCAGAACAATTAGAGCTGGCTGGCATCTAGAAGCGCCTCGTACTCGTCGACCATGAACCCCCATTTTCGTTTCATTCAAAAAAGACTGGAAGATGGCGCTGCTACAAGATTACAGGCTGTTAATCAAAACATGGTTCCCATGGGGGCAACTCCGAGGCCTGTTGCCTTCGCCCGTACTATCCCCAAAGCTACTTATCAGATAGTCATTGACCTAAAAGATCTGCTTTTTTCTCGATACCATTGCACCCAGATGGACTGGCAAACGCGCTTCGTCGTCTGGCCGGTGGTAAAACCATGAGTAGGACCGCTCTCGCGAGCCTTGGCCAATGGTTGGAGGTAGTTGCTCAAAGCGATGGCCAACAGGCCCTTAGCCGCGTTCCAACAAATATGGGGGACTCAGACTTTTACATATTCTGGAGAAGACATTGTCCACATTTAAATCAAATTATTATATATTATGCGCTCGCCACGTGGTTGGTCCTTTCTTGGTCGCTCTGATAGGCCCTAACAACAATCCTAACACCCACAACGGCGTCGCTGTCCTCCAGCTTACCCTCCGCCTTCCCCCAAGCATGTGTCCTTCTTCTCCCGTTAGCAACCGTTCCCTATACGCCAACTACCCTTGCCACGGCCCCCCTCCTCTGGCAGAATTAATTCGTCACCTTAGTGCAACACCTCTAGTCCAGGACCATTCCAGAAGCCAAACAATTCAATATCAAAGAGTGTTAAGTATGGCTACTTCCCCGGCCTCTTCTATTTGTTTCGCTATGGATGTCATATTTCTATCATGAACTCTATGATGGGTCTAAGATGATCCCCATAATTGTCTATTCTGTCTATGTCTGGCTTGCTCTGCCCTTGTTTCTCTCTCTCCTCTGCACCCTGTATTGAAAAGTTATGCAATTCATTTTTATCTTAACTTCACTTTCTCTTATATATCTGGTGCATGTCTAACATCTCTTTGCTTCTTTCTCTGCTCTCTCCGTATCTCTTGCACGTTTTGTATCTATTATTTGTGTGTTAGTCCATTCCCGATCTTATCTGAACATGCCTGCTGTATGAATTTGCTCATCTGCTTTTGTAGCTCCGTCTCTCTGCCCCTAGATATATGTTGCGTCTCTATGCTCATAATATCCTCTCTTCTCTTAGATCGCCAAACCATATTTAGATCTTATTAACAATAAAAAAGTGCATTAGACCTCTATAAATCAACAATCCATAATATATATATATCTCCCAGTATATCTAATATATATATATGATCTCATAGCTCTTCTGTCTCTCTATAATATTCATATATATTCTCTCTATTATCTATACCAGCAAGATAAAACATACTCTATAAACATATATATATATATATTCTACATATATATATAAATTCGTATTTCCTACGCTTACGTCCTTATATCCTAATAAAATTATATATTATATATGTATATATACGTATAAGAAGGATATATATGTGTATCCGTTAAAAAAATATTATGCCTAACCAGAGGGAGAGTTTTGCACAATGTCTATATATATAGTCTTATATATGTGCTTTCTACAGCGATTATAAATACAATACTATATGTATTAAATAAAATATCTGTATCTTAGTATAATAGATGAGCTATGTATTATAGTGATAGCAGAGCCATAATGAAATATGATATGAAAATAATAATTATACGAATTGATAGATTACAGATTATAGTCATGTAATACAATAGGTATTTCATATTCTATCTCTGTAGATTATACACACATGATATAAAAACTTCACACATAGATGACTTAGAAGTCGCTTGTAGGTTTTCCTGTGCTCCTCCACCTTGGCCTTGGGCATCAAAAACTACACTCGGATTTTGTCAAGTTGCACAGATAGACGCGAGGCCACTCATAAATCGGTCTCGTTTCTACCAGACGGCTAGAAACAAAAAGAAGGCTCCAGAGAAATCACCTCCATGAAGAAGTCTCCCATACAACCCAGTGGAGGTCTAAATTTCTCAGACCTTTGCCTCGAGATCATTGACGCTTGTGCGCGTTGCCTCGTTCAAACAAAGCTGTGGAGACGCTCTTGCCATCGTATGGTATTGATCCGATGCGTTAACCAGTATGCACACGTTTCCCGGCCGACGTGAGGTGACTCCTCTTCTATGACGGGGAATCTTGTAGGCCTTATGCCCGTATGGCACAGACTTATATTAATTCAGGATGCTTGTGGCTGATGCCACTTAACATTTGCCTAGACACCGATAGGCCCTCACCTTTACATAATCGGCCTTTCTAAATTCTTTATATATGTTGGTGCTCTTTTTTTGTTCTGCGGAATGCCATTGCGTAGCCTAAGACAGGCTTCCACAAGTACCTATTATAAGTTCTTTCTTCCTTCTTCTTTTTTTTTATTAATATTCTAAGAGTGAGGTGAGTATGTAGCTATGACCCTCAAACACCCCTATGACTTTCCTAACATGGCCTCGCCTGGAAAATTCCTAGATACAATACCTAGCATCCCACTCTCCATAGCTTATTAGCTTCGATATTGTTTTCTATCGTGCTGACTGCGAATGCCCAGTGTTGTGCTGATCTGTATTATTCCCGTTCATCTCTGCCAGTTGGGTGAGTAAATCATCACAAACAGCTTCGATACCGATAAGAACTGGACTGTGTTGTCTCTATCCCTCTGCTATCGTGTACCCCACTCTGTTTTTACTGTTCTATCCTTGTTTATCTTATGCTTTATATATTAAATCCTTCTTGATGTATAATTCTATGTATATGTATGATCTCTGAATATCCCTTTGCTTGGTCTCGTTCCTTTCTCTCGCCCATCTCTTTCAGGCATGGTCCCCCTTGACCCCACGAGTAACAGAAGGTCCCGCGGGCCAGGACAATAGATTGCAGCAATTCTGGACATCGATTCCCTCCACACTACCCCAGGGCTTATTTTTATTATTGTTTGCTTATTTATTTATTTAGTGACTTGCCTATATTATTTTAGTAAAGTCTATTTCCCTCACAGTGTGAGGACAGGTGTTGCTGCTCAGAGGACATACACAGACTTGGAGATATGCAGTCACCGTGGGATGACAATAGTTTTAGCAGGACTCTCTTTATCTCTTTCCCAGATGTCTCTGTTAAGCTGTCTGCCTTTGTTCAACCCCACTAATTGCCAACTGATTATTTTTCTTTTGGACAGTGTGCTGGGACATAAATTACTCTACAGTCTGATCCAATTAAATTTCACCCCCAAGATAGTTTCTGAGCCCAGTATTTGAAGTTTATTGTGACCCCAAGAAGATTCTTCTTAGCTATCTCTTTCTCTGGTTTTCTTTGGTAAACCAGCTGTCCTACAGTTTAGCTTCTTGCTCCCATGGAGCTACTATCTTCTCTTAACGTGCTTACCACCAAAATCTTCATGTTTTTGAGAGAATTTTTAGACTTGAACTTTCCCACATTCTGATTTAAATAAAGTCAGTTTCTTTGGGAAAAGCTTCAGAGCTCTCTGTTCTTGTGGACTGCCTCTTCCCCAGGGCAAAAATCTCTGAGCCACTGATTTGAATGATGGTGGGATAGGGACAGTTGCCTGCTTCTCTTGGACTGACATCCCTGCTTTATGAACAAGGTACAAGACAGGAGTGGTAGCCTCTGTTCTAGTCTTGCCTCTCCTGGCATAAAACCTCACTCTACAAGCAAGCTGGAGCAAGGACTATAGGGACCTGCCATGCTTAGGATAGAGCATCTATCTGTGAATGGGAGCTGGGTGAAGGAAGGGAACCATTAACTACTTAGCCATGCTTACCAGATATTTAGCCTCTGCAATTCAGAGCCAGGGAATGAAAAATGCTAGTGGCCTGCCCTTTCTAGGGTGGTACTATATCCTTTGACTGGGAGCAGATGGGAGAGGAGTTCTATTTTCCTGGTGATATTTGACCATACTGCAGCTTGTATTATCAAGCTCAAATAGGAAGGGAGGAGGGACAGGGTGGGTTGTGCCAAAGACTCACTGTTCTTACCAAGATCTAATAGATTTTCTTTAATAGATGTTTCTTCATTTGCTATATGCCCTTAGGACAATTTCCAGGAATTTAAATGATTGGATTTTTTAAAAGTATAATGTTCACTAGTTATGGCTATTTCTCTGAGGAGTGGGTCCATAGAGCTCCTTACACTGCTGTTCCAGAAGAGGAACTCATGAGAGGTCTAAGGAGGGATTTTAAGCATGATCAAAAAATCCTTCTGCCTGTTGGGTGCAGAATGGATCAAAGACAGGTCAGAGTGTAAGCAGAACACCAGTAGAAGATAAATGGAGTTGTGAAAAAGTGAGATGATAGTGACCAAAGTGGTGGTATGAAGATGATGAATCAAACAGGGATCACATATTTTATCATTATAATCCCAACACATAGCACATGGTAGGTACTTAATAAATATCTGTTGAATCAAAGAATGAATGACGGCTGTCCACTTTGAAATTAAATCTACACATGGTTAAGCTTCTCATCACTGACTTCTCTTTTGCTCTAATCCTGGATTATGGCAAGACTTGTTTTGTGAAAAGGGTTGAAAAGTTACGGTAGGAATTCTGGTATATCAGGAAGCCTTTGTGTAGGCTAAGACAGGTCATCTCATCTGAGCCAGAGAAGCTTTACAGAAGAGAAAACATTTCATCAGGCCTTAAAGGGTAATGCTGATGATGCTATAGAGGAAAAAGGGGAAAATCTCAGACTCTACTGTTTTTTTAGACAAAAGCAATGGTTTAATTAGCAGAGTCTCTGGAATATTTGCTGCATTTATAATTCCTGATAAATTTATTTTGATTCCTTCCTCAGTGCCCTTAAATGTAAATTAATGAGGTTGAATGAGCTGATCTCTACAGATTCAGCTAACTCTAACATTCTAAGAGTCTATGCACCCATAAATGGAAATCTGCAAGGAATAAATTATGAAAGAAACAACATGATCTTTCTACCAGATAGATGCCAAGCTTAAATCAGGACCAATACATTTTGTTTGTATTATGTGTTGTTTCCCTTTTACCTTTGAACTTCACACACATGAAATTGTAGTTTAGAAGAGAACAGAGAAAAAATAGTTTTACTGAGCAAATAATCATTATTTTAGTCATTGGCAAAGATTTTAAAATTTCAGCAACATCTAAATGAACAAACACTAGCCCAATCTCCTGCCCTCTTCCTGTATTTGTTTTATTTCTAAAACAATTTTCATTTTCAATTGTTTTTAAAAATATTTTGGCAGTCACTGTATTCTTTGAAAATCTTATGAAATATGTGAGCACCCTCTGACAAACACATAGAAAAATGCATACATATATCCAACTTGAGGAGGTTCCCCAAATTTTAAGGGTCCAGGGTTCCAGAATAAGTTTATATTGTAATCCACAATTTACAAAAGGCATTTTTGTATATTGTTTAACACATAACTCTGTAAGTAAAGCAATGTTAGCTTCACCTTATGAATGAAGAAATTGGAGCTCAGAAGATTTTACCATTTATCTTTTTCCAGGAAGGTAAGAGAAAGCACGGAGGTTGCATTTTTCCCAGAGTATTGATAGCCTCCCATGGCAAGGGGGTAGAAAATCAAAGCCTATAGCTTTCCCAAGACTGATTCCCTAAAGATAGACTCCTTCACTCCAAAGTAGATGAGACACTAAAGGGTTATACCTCACCCCCACTCCAGGACTCTACAAGAAAATTGCCTTGTTGCTGAGCCTAAGAGTGGTAGAAAATGCTGAGACAAGTTAACACTCAAATTTGCAGCCTACGTTCACATCACCAAATTTGAGTAATGCAAAAAATTCCAGCTTCTGAATTTATTTTAAAATGGTTCTGGGCTGGGCACAGTGGCTCACGCCTGTAATCCTAGCACTCTGGGAGGCCAAGGCTGAAGGATTGCTTGAGATGAGGAGTTCAAAACCAGCCTGAGCAAGAGTGAGACCTCATCTCTCCTAAAAATAGAAAAAAATTAGCCAGGCTTAGTGGCACATGCCTGTAGTCTGAGCTACTCGGGAGGCTAAGGCAGGAGAATCACTTGAGCCCAGGAATTTGAGAGCTCTTGCTCAGGCTGGTCTTGAACTCAACCTCAAGTGATCCTCCCTCCTCGGCCTCCCAGAATGCTAGGATCATAGGTGTGAGCCACTGCAGCTGGCCACTCAGTAACTTTAAATCTTCATTTTTGTAATGAGAAAACTGGGTCCTAAGTGAGGAGACTTCTTGAGGATAAGAGCTAACATATCCTTGCCTGGATATGCAGGAAGGTGTGATGGAAACTGCTAATCATGCCCAAAATTTCTGGAGAAAGTTAGCTGCACAGAAGAAATTTTTACAAGATAGGAAGAAAATTGCTTCTGATTTGAAAAAGTTGGGCTTTGTAAATATTTCTTTAATTTCCTAATGAAAGAAAGGAGTTGTATATCCTTAAAACAAGCAGTTGAATAAGTAAATGAATATCTTCTCCCTAGTAAGGTTCAAATCAAAGAATTGGTAGAGTAAAAGCCACTAACAGCTGAGGATTAAAGGACCTATAAGAGAACATAAAAAGACATCTAATTCTAGAGTAGGCCATATATTGTTGGAAAGTATGAGCTGTATGGAACATTTTAATCAAACTTTGTATGTAACATCAGGATTCAATGATTTATGACTTGATGATTCACCAAAAAGTTACCAACATTCTTTAAATAACTTTTTTTCAAATCTATAGAAGTTACATATGCTTATTGTAGGAATTTCAAAAAATACTCAAAAATATATACAATAAAATAAAAATCATCAATAATTCAGTAACTATTGCTAACATATTGTTTCCTTGTCTGTCTTCCATGCACAAACATGTTTTTTACAACTATCACTGTGATAAACATCCTCATTCATAAATCTTTGACCACAATTCTGTTTATTTCCTTTGAATAAATTCCAAGAAGTGAGGTTATAAAGATAAGAGCTTTGTAAGGCTCATCATATATTATTACCAAATTGACCTTCAGAAAGGTTGTAACACTTTACATTTCCAAGAACTTTATTCAAAGTAAAAATTCATAGAGTCTAACCCTAGGGGATTTGTTCATTCAGCTATGGTGGAGCATATGATGGAGTATTACACAGCATTGAAAATCATACTTTTGAAGCCTATATAATGATGCAGGAAATTCTTATAATGCAACATTCAGTTAAAAAGTAGGGTAGAAAACATTGTACACAATCTGATCCCAATTTTGTTAAAAAAAAAAACCCCACATATATATCTAGAAAACACACATATATAGAGAGAAGAGAAACTGAAAGGCAATATACCAAAATATTAATAATGGTCAGCAGAGAACACAGAATTGTAAATCAGCAGAGTTAAGAAATGAGGCTTTTAGTCAAAGAGAGCTGTGTTTGAATCCCAGCTTTGCCAGTTATAAACTCAGTCTTACAACCTTGGGCTACTTACATAACTTTTGTAGGTCTCAGTTATCCCCTCTATAAAAAAATATGAAAAATGTATAAAAAAGAAACTACTTTAATAGGTTCATAGTAAGGATTAAAATAATGGAATGAATGTACAGCTCTTGGGATACAGTAATTGATCAATAAATGATTGTGATTATCTTTGAATAACATGACTACAGGGGCTTTTATTGTCTTTTGTATATACTTTCAAAATACTTTTGTATATTTGTTAAATTAAAAAGCATCACCACTATTATCACAGAAAAATATTTCTCTTTTTAAAAGACAATGCTACTTCTTTTATTGGGGACTTAAGTCACATTTCCATGTCTTTGTTTCCCTTTCTACAAAACAAAAGCAAAACCCTAGGAATCTGTCTGGTTTAAAAAAAATTGTAGTGAAATAATAATAGTTTACTGGTGTAGAGTGTTGACTATCTACCAGGAACCCTGCAGTGGTATGTCAAGGGCAGAGCAGCGAGAGTCACTAGCCTGGTCCAACAAGAGGGGGTGCCCTGTCGGCAGAGGATCTGAAAAAACAATAAAGCCTAGTCTGCTGATTTTTTATTATCACCATGTGCCCACAATTTTAAACAATGTCAGTGATGAAAATACTCTTCCCTAAAAAAAATCTATCTTAGAAACTGTTGAGTTTTAATAATATGTGTGTGTGTATATAGAGATAAATATGCTTATAGATATGATTATAGAATATCTATATACTTACATAATATGCATGTATTATAGAGCTGTAGATGCTTCAAATTAGCAAAAATGTATTACTTATCTCTTAATAAAGAATATTAAGTATTACTTATCTTTTAATATTACTTATTTCTTAAAAAGTAATCATTGTTACAATATATCTCTACATTTAAACAGTTGATGTAAATAAACAATGATAGCACAGTGGTTCTAAAGTTGAAGAAGCAAAACTGGTTCAATTTAACCTAATCATTCTAATGTGACAATTTGAACTTTTAATTTGAGTTTAAAACTTAAAACAAAACAAAAAAAAAAACTTAAAACAGTTGAAACTGTGTGAACTTTAAAGTGTAACAGCTTGTTTAGTAAGTGTCAATTTCAGTTCATACAAACATGCATTTTTATTTTTAAAAATTGAAATGTATCCTTTTAAATTGTTAATTGCCTTGAAAGTAAAGAATAAATTAAGAAAATGACTACTGATAATAATTTTATCATTCCCGGTGTCAAACATGCCAGGCACACCACTGTAACCTTGCAAAGTGCTCTCCCTCATTTAATAATCATGATGCAATGACACAGATGTGGACACATGAGTTCAGAGAACATACATAAGCTACACAGGGTCCCACACCCAGTAATTTGCTGAACTGGTTATCAAAACCTCATTTGTCTGACTCTAGAGGCCAAGATTGTAACCAATGTGTCAGGATGTTTGAGTTGCTAACAAGAAAGACAAAGTGAAGAATAAAGGTTGTTGTCCTTCAGGCTCCTTTTGAGAAAGGAGCCTTGCTTTGGGGAAGTTCATTACTTTTGCCATGAACCTTGGTTCCTAGATTGTAAATTATCTGTACCAATACTTTTGTAAGCAATTACCCAGGGGCCTGAAAGAGTTTATGCACCTTCCAATAGGAAGCAATTTACTTTCCTTTCCCAGGAGAAAAAGGTCCATTAGCCTTCTAAATGAGACACTTTCTCTTATTACCTAATCACATTAATGGCCATTTAATTTTTTTCTAAATAATATTAAGATAATATAGAGGGCTGATTTTCGGAGTTAGGGCGAAGATGCAATGATAAACCAAATGGGTTTTCTCAATAGGTTGATACCTGAAGGCATTGGTGCTCGCTACATTACACGTGCCTTGACATTTACTTCCCAGAGAGGCTCCAACATTTACAGTGTTTTTAAATGTGAGACTGCTCTCAAGCCACAACTTTTAATTCCACTGTGACATTATCCTTCCTTTTCCCTGAAGTCATGAATGAGTTGTGCTTGGCAACACATGAACAAAATTGCTTATGTCAGGAAAAGGACTGGTAATAGAATCAGAACTTGAATGCTGAAAGTGTTGGGATCAGGTTACTAAAGTGTTTCCTCTGGCAAAATTTCAAGAGAACTTTTAGCAAAGGCCTCAATATGGAAGGCCTTATGTTTTAGGAAGGCACTTTTGTGATAGGAAGAGGGGCAGGAAGGAGAAATGATAAGAATTATGACTTAACAAACGTTCATTGTGGGTGTCTTATGTGTCATGAAGGCTCGCAGACTTTCATCTTTACATTGATCTAATGAGAGTTCTCTTTGTTCTTATTTCATAGATGGGGAAATTTCTTTTAGCAGAGAGGCTAAGGGACTTGCCCAAGCTGTCACAACTAGTAAGTGGTAAAATTGGGATGTTAACTCCCCTGTCTCAAGACCAGGGCTCCTTCAGTTATGCTACAGCTGTTTCCCCATGCCATGGCCACTTCTATCCACAAAACAGCTCTTTGAAGTTAGGAAAAGAAAACACAGTGGTTAAGAGTATGGGCTCTGGCATCAGAAAGCTTGGGTTTGGATGCTAATCTTGCCTCTTAAGAGCTATCAGAATAGGCACACTGTTATCTCTTAAAGTAGTGGCAATGACAACAATGTTTACTAAATAATCCATGTCTTCTACATTTTTTCCCCCTTCAATTATGCAAGGATGTGTGACTAGCACTAGCTAATAAAATGCAACCAAAAGTGATATGTGTCATTTCTGGGCTGAAGCACTGAAAAATCCATGGGTAATTACCCATCCTCTCTTCTTCCTGAGAGATTGGAAGACCTCAGCTTACACAGGGTACAGCTAAAATATCTTACAGCCTCATAAGCCTGGGCACCTGAGACCATGTGCAATAGACATTGCCATCCCCACCTCACCCCAGTAGGGCCAATTCCTGTGTCATACATACCAGGAGGGAGAATAAACCTTTATTCTATTAAACCACCTAGATTTGAGGGTTTATCTGTTATAGCAGCATAATGCAGTCTATCAAGGCCAGGAGTCCTCAAACTTTTTAAACAGGGGGCCAGTTCACTGTCCCTCAGATCATTGGAGAGTGCGCACTGTGGGCTCGGGATGAGTCGGCTGCTAAGCAGGACAGGCAGCAGTGCCAAAAACACCCGGAGGGCCGGATAAATGTGCTAGGCAGCCTGCATGTGGCCCACAGGCCAGCAGTAGTTGAGGACACCTGATCTAGACTGTTTAACACACCTTATTTTACTCATCTCTAAAACAGCTATAATGATTTTTGCTTATTAGACCTACTGTGAGGTGAAATAGACTTTTATATGCCACACCTGAATATGTTATCAAACTATCAAGAGGCAGGAAAAAAGAGTTGAATATATGGGAATCTTGGTGAATTCTTATCTCTCTTTTTTTGTCTTTCTGAAAATGTAGGAAAATGGACTATATTATTTTCAAAGATTCCTTACCACTAATTATGCCCTAATACTTCTTACTTCTAAATTTCTCTCTGACCACAGAATTTGGTCATTTAATTGTTCAATCCAGATTTATTGGTGATTATTTTGCATCAAGTGTTGTACTGGGAATTGACCTCAAGGGCAGACCATGAGAATGGGCAATCTGGATTTTCTCTAATCTACTTTGAGGGCGGGGCATGCATTTTCCGGGAATGAAGAGAGGGTGGTCTGGAGAACACTGGTGTAGTTTCTCTTATCTACTTTATTTTATTTTATTTTTTTTTTGAGACAGAGTCTCACTTTGTTGCCCAGGTTAGAATGAATGCAGTGGCATCACGCTAGCTCACAGCAACCTCAATCTCCTGGGCTTAAGCGATCCTGCTGCCTCCCGAGTAGCTGGGACTACAGGCATGCACCACCACGCCTGGCTAATTTTTTGTATATGTATTTTTAGTTGGTCAATTAATTTCTTTCTATTTTTAGTAGAGACGGGATCTCGATCTTGCTCAAGCTGGTTTTGATGTCCTGATCTTGAACCATCCTCCCACCTTGGCCTCCCAGAGTGCTAGGATTACAGGCTTGAGCCACCACGCCTGGCCCAGTAAATGACTTTTTAATGTTTTATGTACAAGATTAACTTTATTATTATTATTATTATTTTTTTTTTTGAGACAGAGTCTCACTTTTTGCCCAGGCTAGAGTGCTGTGGCATCAGCCTAGCTCACAGCAACCTCAATCTCCTGGGCTCAAGCGATCCTACTGCCTCAGTCTCCTGAGTAGCTGGGACTACAGGCATTCACCACCATGCCCGGCTGATTTTTTGTATGTATATATTTTTAGTTGGTCAATTAATTTCTTTCTATTTTTAGTAGAGACTAGGGTCTCGTTCATGCTGGTTTCGAACTCCTAACCTCAAACAATCCACCCACCTTGGCCCCCCCCCGAGTGCTAGGATTACAGGCGTGAGCCACCGCGCCCGGCCTCTTACCTACTTTTGAAGAAGCCATAAATGAAACTCTGCAGAAGGAAGCTTAGGGAGGCTGGTGGCAGTCATGAGCAGGCCCTTCGGGAGGAGAACAGCATGTCACTTTTGCTTTAGTACTCTTCTAAATGTCTTTCTACATGCCTGCAACTAGCTGAGGGGAAGTAAGAGAGCAGAGTTGTCAGACCAGCAGCATCTTAATTATGGAGATTAGAAATATTTTATGCAATTGACACAGCCTCTTCTAAATTATACAGCATTAAGGAAAATGACTCTGTCTAGCACCAATGAAAATAAATGGAAGAGAGGAGCTCCAAGACAAAGAACAGGTGGATTTCAACAGTTTGTCTAATAAAATAATAATAGTTTGGGAAAGAAACTTTAAAAACCAGGGCAATGCTACAATTTTCATTGCCTGACACAAATCTCTTAACGGGACTTGAGGGAAGCTGGGAATGACCGTGGCTAAGCTTCAACTTGCTAGTCCAGCAATTTGTGCAGACCTCACAGCTTCTCCTTCCCCTCCCTTCCATGTTTCTTTGCAGTACCACACTAGGAGATAAACTGCTGGACCACTTGGGCAGTGAGTGAGTTGGTGGGCAAGTCAGGCTTGATTTCCAGGGAGTCTATGTCCTTTGCTCAGTGGGAGAAATATCAGTTAGTATCCCTGAAGTGGTACCTTGGTATTCTTAAAAAGTTCAATTACTTCCCATGGCCTAGAAATTGCATGTCAGGCATAAGAACGCATGGTTCTATATGAATCGAGGCTCATTGGAAGCATTCTGAAGACTGACTGCTTTAGTAAAAAATATTGAGGACTCCTGTCAATCACACTTAGGCATCATTTTGCTGAATTGAGTAGGGGAGTGGAGGAATAGGGGCATAGCTTTAGCACCTACTGTTTTTATTACTTAATCTTTCCTCCCTCTAGTCTTCCCTGTAAGATATCATCACAGTGATCTTTTTAAAGCAAAAAGCTCACTCTATTGTCACTTTGCTCAAAATCTTCTGGTTCCTTTTATCTACAGAAGGTACAAACTCCAAGGCCTATGGATGCCAGGGAGTCATGTAGACGGGAGAAAGTGGCCTCTGTCAGAAGAGACTTTAGGGAGTGTTGGGAACTGTGCCAAACAGAAGAGCTTGTGCCAAGATCTCCCATCCCACATGCTCTTCTTACAGTGTGACATTGATATTTTTTCCACCAAGGATAGGGGTAGTGGGGAGAATCTTTGATCTCTTCTCTTGAATCTGAATGGGCCTGTGACTACAGTAAGTGATGCTATGTGCTATCTAAGGCCAGGTTTTAAAAGGTAATGCAATGACAGCCTGGTCCTGTTGGGATGCTCACTCTTGGAACCACCATGCTGCGAGGAAGCCCAAGTCATGTGGTGAGACCTTGAGTGGGTATTCTAGCCGACATCCAGCAGCCAAAATCAATTGCCATAAATATGAGTGAGGAAATGTTAAGATAAATCCCACCTCATCCCTAATCTGACTGCAACCGCATGAGAGCCCCCCAAGTGACAACTGCCTACCTGAGCCTACCCAGTCCCCAGAACTGTGAGAAATGATGATTGTTGTTCTTTTAGTATATCACATTTTAGTTTGGCTTGTGATACAATAATAGATAACTGGAACATTCAACAGATCTTATTCATTTCTAAGCCTGCACCTTTGCTTAAGTCATTTTACACCTTAGAGTTCTCTTTTTCTCTCCCCACCTTCACATATCCAAAGCTATCTGTTCAAGGAACAGCTGAAATGTCACTTCACTTATGAAGACTTTCCTAATCATTGCATTCACTAGTGATCTGTTCTTCCTCTGTACTCTGGACACTGTACATTTTATTCATTTATTCACGATTAATAGGTCCTTTGGGAGAACCTCTTCCACTACCCCCAGTCACTTCATTAAACTATTTAAATAGACTTTAATAAACAATACATGCTTTTGTCAAATTAATAACAATTCAGAAGTCTGTAATTTGGAAAATGTCTCTCTTTGGTATTGCTCCACTTCACCCCAATTTAACCCCATCTCCCCTCCAAAGGCAACTGTTGGTAACACACTGGTATATATTCCTCACTACCTCATGTATATCCAAACACAGAAACACATGTGTAAGCATGCACACACACAATTTACATTAACAGGATTCCACCATAGTACTGTTTTGTAAACTGCTTTTTTGGTTGATGGTATATTGTAGTTATGTCTGGTCCATGTCAGTGAATACAGATTTGCTCATACTTGTTAACAGCTGTATAGTGTTTCCTATTATTTAACTAATTACTTACCCAATCTTCTATTTATGGAAATTTAGAGTTTTGCCCAATTTTTCCTTTTTGAAAACAAGACTGTATTGCTGTTGGGCATTCCCAGGAGAAGAATTGCTGGGTTAAAAGAAATATATCTTTAAAATTTTTATACAAATTCTTAAATTTCTCTCCAGAAAGAGGGTAATTATTTATATCCCCATCAATAGTGTATAAAGTACTGTAGCTTTCCCTGAAACTAGTTATTATTAAGCTTTTAAATCTTTGCCAATTTGTTAGGTAAGGAATGATATCTCCTAATTTTTAAGCTTACAGTTTTATTATTGGTGAGGTTGGGCAGCATTTCACATTTTATTAGACCTTGTATTTCTTTCACTGTAGATTTTGTCTGTTATGTCCTTTGACCATTTTTCTGTGAAGTAGTCTGTTAGTGTTTTTTTAAAATAGGAATTTCTTACATATTAAGTGAACATTTTATACAGACTTTGCAAGTCTTATTTATCTGTTTATCATTTGTGTTTATTTGTGTTATCTTTGGCATGTAGGAGTCTTGAAATATTTATGTAGTTAATTCTGTCTTTTACTAAGGTGTTAGGCCAGAGCCATCCAAAGAAAAGCCCTCTATACTTCCAATATCGTAAAAATAAATATATCTTATACCAAAAGTTTTATTTAAAAAATCAAGCATTTAAAAAAATAATCATTTAATATTGCAGAAAGCCTCTCCTTTGAGATATTCTCGGCATTTATAAATCTAAATTCCTAGGAACTCATTCACAAAATTCATTTATTTGTTGAAGAAATATTTCTGGATATCAAGCTCTTTTCTAGGCATTTGGTACACACTGGGACCTTGTCTAGTGGATGTAAGAAAGGATTAACAAAGGAAAAAAACATAATGTAGCATTTTTTAATAAAAACAATAAATTGATCTCTGTGGACCGCCTCTAAGCTTATATAGCATGTGGACTCATTCCTGTCATCATATTCAAACTATATCCTGATTTGTGGTTTAAATGTCTTTCTACCCCACTAGGATGTAAGTTACTTAAGGGCAAGGAATGTACTTTATCCATCTTTAAATCTCTGGTACCTAGCTAGGAATTTGGCTCATTTTCATGGCTCAAGAAATATATTGTGAAAAAAATAGATTTCTCTTCTTTAGAAATTTCTTACTTGCTTCTCAAATTAATATTCATAACTCTGCTTCCATCTGCCCTCCCTCACCCCATCATTACAAAATAAAAAAACAACACTAGTTTTATGTTGGAAACAGCACAAATTCCCAAGTATTGATGTTTGAGCACATACTACTCAATCAAAATCAAATATGCTTAGCTCATAGAAAGCAGTCAATAAAGAAAATTATTGAATGAATTGAATGATTACATTTAAAAAATCAATTAGAAAAGTAGTAGGGGTAATGCTGCACTCCTCTAAATACAAGCTCATAGCAAGCATTTTTAGGAGAACTTATACATTACCTGATCTTGCAACAAAAACTCAAGTGAAACCATAAATAAAAGCCCGAGTTATTAATTAACACTGGAGAAACATCAATTTACAAGTGTGGGCAGAAACAAAGTTGCAGAGCTAAGGATTATGAATCTCACCAGAGTCTTGCTGAAAACAATGTTATCTTTTTCTGTTACATGCCTTTTCAGGTGGGTTTCTAACTTCTCTGTTTAACAGGAAGGCTGAGATATATTTCTCAAATAGAGACCTGCTCTTGCCTCTCTGATAATGAATGAGCAGTTACAGCCCTTGGTTACAATTAGATTTTGCTTTTGTTGCATGAGGGGTGATATGCCAACGCCTTGGAGAAGGAGGTTGTGAGGCGGATCTGGAAGCTCGGGCTCTGCTAAAAGGGAATATGCTCTTGTGGGATGTGGCTGTGAACACAGTATGTGCTAAAATGTAAATAACACTGCCAAAGCACCAAATGCCATTTTTTTTTAAGTTTTAAATTTTAGAGGACTATTCTGAGCAGTTATAGACATACACATGTATAGATGCATTTACATTTCTGTCACCCAAAAACCTGCAATCATGTGAAAAATGAATCAGGCTTTATTAAAAATCATTAGAAAGACCATTAATTTGATGTTTTCCCTCAGTAAGTGACCAGCACCAAGCCCTCCATCTGAGGCTGGAAACCCTGGAATTCACACGGCCAATTATGCAATACTAGACCACGGGGAAGCATTTCTGGCTGGCTCAGCTGGTGATCTGATTTTACCCTTCAGTACCAAGACTGATCGACCTTATAATTTTATCCTGGTTAGTGCAGATGCTGTTCTCACATAAGTTTTTTTTTTTTTAAACCTCCTCCTTTTCCCAAAAGAGAAAGAAAAACAAATCTAAGCCATTCCCAAGGGGTTTGCCCTTATGACATCTCATGGTGGTGAGATCACTATCCCCTGATCACTGGCTAGAGAAAAAAAAAATTCTATTTCGTGATTTCTGAATTTGCTGTAGTTTAATTTCATTGAATGCTATGTGTACTTGTTTATGAGAAAGAGTGAAAAGGAACAGTAAATCACTGTAAATCACTCCTTTTATGAAGCTTATTTGGGCATGAGGAGGATGGGAATGAGACTTGTTCTTAGAAGGTACAGAATATCAATGCAGGAGCTGTTAGTTTCTCTTATGCTAATGATGAGATATAATTTTAAAACATCACATTCATATGCATATATGGTGCATACATACATAATTAGTATATTTACAAAGCACCTTGCAGAACCTTAGAAATCCTAGTTCTCTTAACCCTTAAAGGGAAAATTGGAGTTCAGATCAGTCAAGCACAATGGAATATGCTCCCTTTCAATCATATTCACCCAACATCCATGTCTAGGAAAGAGATCTCCAAAAAAGTAAAATACATTTTTATGAAGCACTGCCACAGTCTGTTACGTATTTTTCTGCTTCTACAGTTCTAATTACAAAATAAGCACTAGCTACTACATGGAACAATTGCACTAGCCAAAAAGATTTTTATAGTCGAGAGAAATGCTCCCATATTGACTCTGCTAAGAGGAACAACTCCCCTTTCCTTGATTATAAAGAAGGAAGACAGATGGCTTCTTGTTTAAGACTGTAATTTTACTTTCAGCCTCCTCCCTCAGCTAAAAACAAGATGTACTTTTCTGGCTTTGAGGGAAAATCTCAAGGGAAGGGTTTTTTATTCCTGGCTGCACTGAATAATTCAACAAACATTTGAGAGAGCTGAGGGAGATACAAAAAAGAAAATACTTTTCCTTGTTCTCAGGGAGTTTACAATCTAATTGTGAAGTTTACAATCCGAATTGGGACCAGAACTATTGAAGTTTTATTCCTTCACTTCTATTTATTGGCTTAATGGTTACCTTTAACACGTGTAGGATTCACCAGCCTTGTGGTATGATAGATTTCTGATCAAATTGAAAGGGAACCTAGGGAGAATGCAGAAGAAGAAATAAGGATCTCAAGCAGTACTTGTTGAATACTTACTGACCTATCAGCTGCCTTCTGTTATTTTATCTTGACCACAACACTTTGTAGTAGTCATCCTTGCAGCCAGCATTTCACAGAAGAGGAGAATGAGGTTTACAAAAGTAACTCATCCAAAGACTCAGGAAATGGTATCACAACACACCAATTAGGAATTCTCCTCCTTCCCTGGCTTTTTCTTTTGCTGTCCCCAGGCTACCACTCCAACTTTTCCTTCTTTTAGATTCCCTTCCAGTGCACATAAAGTCATCTTACTTCTGTGCTCTTTTTCTTCTACTTACACTAAGTAATCTTTAAAACTTCTGTCTTTTATTTGGCAAGGCAGTCCTTCTGGACTCTCACTCCCTTGCATCTATGCAAATAAACTTTTTCTTTTCTTTTCTAACTGATTCTCTCTTTGAGACATTCTGTTGACAAGATGAAAGGAGACACACATGAAGGCTGTAACAGTGTCTGGTATGTGGTTCTCTAACTATGATCTTTAGTTTTATTTCTGTCACCTTTTAACTATTCTCAATTCACACTGCATTTCCTAAGGACTCTTCTGGAGTTGTAAATTTCTTGAAAGTAGTGACCAGGTCTACTCTAACTTGTTCTTTCCCTTGCCCCACCCCCCGTATTGATGATTTAGCAGCAGGAACTTTATCTCTTCTGTTCTTCTCTTTACTATCGCGGGACGTGCAGGGGTGGGGAGGGGGATGAATGCGGTCTTTTGAGTGCTGGGAGCAGCGAGAGGCTTCGGGCATGTTCTCAGTAAATATTTGTAATAAAAATTAATGTCAGCTCATTGTTTTTTGTGGGCTATCTTATGTAAGAACGTTTAGTTCAGATTCCGTATGGCTTTGACTTGAGAGCCTGGAGAACTTTTTGTCTTTTCCCTATTTCTGGCTCTTTATTACAATTGCGACCTTGGGTGCATTTCATTAGGTTCTTGGTCCCCTTCAAGGCTCAGTTTCCACATCAGCAAAATGGGGACAGTAGCAACAGATGCTTATTTCTTCCTCTTTTCTATCACCTATTCCTTCTTCGGGGAAGGTTTATCGTATACGCTTCCCTTCGGATAAAAAAGCAGCCGACGAGCGGGAAGAAGCCGGCAAGCTCCTCAGCTGCGCGCCCAGCGGGAAGAGGGAGAAGTCCCGAAAGCCTCCCCCGAGCCTCCCGGGTCCGGAAGCAACCCGGCCCCATTTCGGCTGAGAGTCAGCCAGGTCTTCGGGCTCCTCAGCCGCAGACGCCCTCTCGCCCCGAGACAGCGCTCTGCCTCGGTGCCACCGCGAAATGAGCTCGGCGCCGCGCAGGCTCTGACGCGCGCCAAAGGGCCCGGCCTCGTTCTGGCTGCCGCCGCCCCGCCGCCCGCACGGCGCTGCACTGGGGGCGGGGAGTCTGATGGGAGACGCGCGCGGCGCTGAGGAGGCGGCGGCCCGGGAGAGGGAGCGGGAGAGGGACTGGGCGCGGGAGGCGGGAGGCGGGAGACAGAGGGAGGCGCCGCCGCCGCCGCCGCCCGCCCCTTTCCGCTGGGAAGCAGCTGCAGCAGCAGGAGCGGAGCAGGAGCCGCGCAGCCGCCGCCGCCGCCGCCGCCGGGGGATGTGGCCGGCGCCTTAATACTTCACATCCCACTATGCATACATTTGGGCTTAAAAATGCATTTTTTTTTTTACGAGGAGGGTTTGGCCTTATGTGTAGGTACACACACTTGATGGACAACCAGTAGTTTTGTAATCAGAAAATTCATTAAGAGCAGAGTTTAATACATACCTGGACTACGTTTATCCAGTAAACAATAGAACCACCTTTCATTACAGGAGACGTTACACACATGCAATAATTAACAATAATTTCGTTGCTTTTAATCAGTCGCTTTTTCACAACAATGCTCAGCTTAGTAATCGTATGTTCTCATTGCTGTTATGAATTTCTGCTCACAACTTTTGAAAAACTCACAAAGGAACCAACATCTCATGGTATAAAAAAGATTAAAGCTAATAAGGTCTTATATTGCTAGTGACTGGAATAGTCTTATCATGCGTGCAATCGATCAATCGAAGAGAACGTTTGGGGTGACCGTACGAGCTCCAAACACCCACCTCTTGCTTTTTGTTAGGAGGACATTCCAAATCTTCTCCTCTAGCTATTCTTGAAAAAATGAAGATATAATGAGCGCTGGGAAGCAGTCCTAATCATGCCGCCCCCAATGAATTGGTTAGTTAATTGAGTTTTCTAAAGATGCCTCCATTCAGAAAAACTTCATTTTATAACAAGCGAGACCTTTGCCACAGACCAGCGATGGAACTCACAAACCTCTGAACCCTGAACGGTCGCTGGTAGGAGCCTGATGCTGTCCTGCTCCATGGCCGACCACCCTCCCTTACTGAGGCCAGGCCTTGCCTGCCAGAGAGCACATTGAAAAGCTGCATACATAGGGGTGGGGGTGGGGGGGTGGGAGCAGAATGGGGGAAACCAGAGGGTGTGATGCTAGGGTACAGGAAGCTTCTTTCTGGGGGAGATAAAACGTTCTTAAAGTCCGAACGTGATAGATGCACAGCTGTGACTACACTAGAAACCACTGACTTGTACCCTTTAAATAGTGTAGGACTAATACATGTGGCACTGAAATCTAGCAAAGCTGTTAAAAAATGTAAATAAAAGGAATGCATTTCTAGTTTCATAACAGGAGCATGGTGGCAACCGTGTGGGCGGAAAAAACCAACATTGGGACTACACGCAGAAGAATGTTTGAGGGGGGAATGACTTGAGCCATACGGAGCGCTTGTGACGAGCCAAATATGAACATCCTGGTCAGAACCAAGAAAAGCGATGGCGGGCCGAGAATAAGATAATAATCAATAAACGACCCATTTATGGAGCATTCTACTGTTATGTGCCTGCACCGGTAAACCCACTGTTTTCTGTGCACCTGCCTGGCCGGCTGTAATGCTCCACGCGGCCGCTGTCCAGCCTTCCCCCTGGGTGAGTGGATGAAGGAACGGCTTTTATCTCTCTCAGCCACCTACAGCCGCAGGACTGCCTGAAGCCTGCATGACGCTCACAGGGATGAACCACAGATTAGTGGCCTTTTTTTTTTGAGACAAGATCTCACTTTTTGCCCAGGCTATAGTGAGTGCCTGGCGTCCAGCCTAGCTCCACAGCAACCCTCAACTCCTGGGCCACAAGCGCAATCCTCTACTGCAACTATCAGCCGCCCCAAAGTACTGGGACCCCAGGGCATGCGGCCAACCACGACCCCAGGTTATATTTTTCCTATATATAATTAAGATTTGGGCCAACTTAATATCTTCTCTATTAGTAGAAAGACAGGGTCATCGCTCTTGCTCAAGCGTTCGTTCGAACTCCTGACCTTGCCACACCACGCCCTCCCAGAGGGGTTGGGGGGGGGTTAAAAACCTAGGGTTACAGGCGTGAGCCCATCGCCTGGACCATGTTTAGGTATCTTGGAACCTCATAACAACTCTTGAGCACAGGGTTTTATATTGTCCTCTCATTTCACATGATCATCACCAAGACCATCCGACAGAGCTACATCATTGACCTTATAACACCTGCCGGTCTCGTTTGAAATTCCAACGTCATGGGTGCAATCCATAAGCTCTTCAATCTCTTCGCGTGCAAATACGAGAACAAAGGAAACACGTAAAGGTCATGTAAACCCAAATTTCCCTGCATAATTACATAACAAATATGTATGAAACACCCAACTATGCTTAGGTGCCCCGGAGGTTTAAAACAGATGATAAACCAGGACAAGAATCTAACAAAAAACGACATCTGAGATAAATTCATACGAATTACCATTCCCTGCAGGTTCAACAGAGATCTTTACCAATGTAGTATATCTTATGAAACACCCACAAACCACTTAACAAGCAGGTGTTACCCACTCCATCAGGCTTTTGCCTCCACCCAAACTATATCACACAACTCTCTCCAGGACGCTCTTCGCTGTTGCAATGCACAGGTACTCTCCTTCAGGAATAAAATGGTAAGGGAGCACCCAAAAAACTCAAACGCGTCATCAAGCATGATAACATTTGAACACTCTATTTTTAAAAATCAAAAATTTGCAAAAATTCCATGAATGATAATCATCAACATTATAAAATAAAACCAGGACCTCAGGATTGGTCCCGCCTCTACTGTTGTGCGCCCCAATCGGAACCCATGCTGCCGGTGGAATTGAACGACCTTCGCCTAGCTAAACGCCCGTGTTCTCCCTGGCTGGGGTGCCGCAAGGCCAGCGCGAATATTAGGCTGAGCCTTTCCAGGACCCCTTCCCTGTCACCCCTTGTGCCAGCGCAGCCGCCTTCAGCCTGCCCAAGCAGCTGGAGGAGGGAACCGGCAGCTTTGGAAGCTGGGAACAGGGAGCCGTATGCCTTTGGGTGCTGCACGCGTTGCAACGCATGTGCCATGTTGCCACTGCATGTGCCATTGCGTGTGCGCCATGTTGCCTCTCGCCGCCCCTTGCCCGTGCTCGCATCTTGCATGAAGTGTTGGCTGCATGTGCCCTTGCCGTGTGCATGTTGCCATGCCGTGTTCTGCCATGCATTGCCTTGCCGTGTGCATGATTCTCGTGCGTGCCCCTACGTGTGGCATGTTTGCCTGCATGTGGCCCTTGCGTGGTGTCGTTGAACGCGCTGTGCCCTTGCGCGTGCATATGCTGCCACGCGTGGTGCGTGCACGCTCCCCAGTCTTCTCTTCCCCTTTCCAGCTCCCGCTCCGGGCAGGGCGCGCACGGCTTCCAGGACCGCACCGCGGGGCTCGGACTCCGCGCTTGCAAAGACTCGGCACCGGCTGCGCGCGAAACTGGAAGCGGGCTCTCCTTTGCGGACGGAGCGCACTCTTCAGACGGGAACGCGCGCTCCCTGCGCGGTGCGCGGGGGCCCCGAACCTGCAGCCCAGGCCCCTTCACTGCGTCCGCGGACTCCCGGCCCGCCGCCCGCAGCCGAGGCCCGGGGCGACTCAGCGTTGGAGGGCGCCCGCGGCCGGCACAGCGGAGGGCGAGGGGGCGAGCGTCTGTCGCCCGCCTCCGTCCAGGCGCCAATCGCCGGGCGCCCCAGCCCGCCCCGCCTCGCCCCTCGTCCCCCAGGCTCGCCAATCGCCCCGCGCCGCCCCGGGCCCGGCCACCAGGCCTGCCCCCCTACCCCAGGCTCCCATCGCCCGCGCCAAGCGCGCCCGGGACCCAT